>JAQIVE010003552.1:0-16492 GCA_034698285.1 Sminthurinus bimaculatus | reverse complement strand
AATGCATAATATATTGTACAATAACAAACAACCTTTTCTTTTGTATAAGGTCTTTGAGGCGAAAACACTCGTTTTTAATTTTACGCATGAATTTCCTCCATAAAAATTACAATCTCTAATAAACAAACTTTGTCTTAAAACATCGACTGCACTCAAGTTGTAATGAATAAGTTTTCCCAAGTTATTGTAATGAGGAAGTTTTGCTGCAAAAAACATCAACATTAACAACAAACCCTGTGCAATGCTACGTAATGTAACAGTACACACTAGCAATGTGTATGCGTATGTATCTACGTACTGAATGTTGATCTGCCGTTGTGAATAACAGTGGAACAGCAAAGCTGGCAACTAGCCGCCAACTGGACTAGAAGTGAAGACACAGTCAAGTTGCGTCAAAACAAGAAACAATGAGGAGAGAAAGGAGAATTTGGCCATAAAGATAAAGCAAAATAGAAGGCGGAATTTATATACAGCCTTCTCTTTTCAAGTAAATGGAGAAAACAGGAAGATGAGGGCAAAAACTCCACGCTGTATCTCTCTTTCTCGCTCTCCCACTTTCCTTTTATGATGTCTATTTGTATGTTGAGACATTTTACTGTATTTACGCGACAAGTCAGCCAACCGCGATGCAAAATTGAGATGCGTGGGGATTTGCCAAAATTCTCTCGCATACATACATACATACATACATATAAAGATGTTCTAAAACTGTTCCTGGAGAAATCTACTGGAGTCTTTTCATTCTGAACTTTATTTTATCTCCTCTTTATTCTTCAGCACTTCATTTTTTGTTTTTTGCAGTCTTTTTGAAGAACATCTCCATTTTTTATCTGTATTTACTCTCTGGTATATATTTAGAGAAACATGCATACACTGTGCATACATACTTGTGGCGATAAGATCATCTGCGTGATTTTAAAAAAGATTTCGCCCTTGTGAATCGTAATACGTGGCTTCTATTAAGGGAAAAATATGACCTAAATTTATTTACATGCTTACTCACAAAGTAAACTAAGTACTTGAAATTTGAGTCTCGAGTGTAAATTGTGATTTCGGGATACTGCCTATGAGACCATACATTATTGCAATACATTATTGGATGCCATTATATTTTACAAAAGATACAAAAATGCTCTTGCTGTGTCAGCTCTATTAGGACTGCCGGTAGGAAATTCGCCAAGTAGAATGAGTCTAAGGTACATATTATGTGTACATGGCGTTCAATCTATAGAGATGCTACAACAAAGTGTTTCTTCATGTACCCTAGTGAAAAGTGATACTAGGTGTATGTGTGTAAACTATAATTTCTTCCAGCTGTTCTATATATGGTTATTTTATTCGTTTTCATAAGGCCATTCTAATGATTTATCGATTACTTTTTGCCAGGTTGTGTCCTTGTATCTATGTGTATGTATATTGTAGTATTGTACTGTGAGAAAACTGCAAATTCTCTAAAAAAAATCAAAGGATGAATAATATAATATAAGCTGAACGTACTGCGGACTACGGTAAACCGATAGTGACCTATACTTATGCAGTGAATTATACTTTTATGCATTTAGTTGATGAAAAACTATGCGAGACTTAGTGTTGATTTTTTCCTGATTTTTTCTTCTTTGCACACGAAATTGCAGACTTTCTCAATCCTGAAATCGTGAGCTTTCGTCGGGTTTAATATACATATCTACAATATTATTGTGTTTGTTATAGAAAAATACAAATACAAATAAAATACTCACCATATGGAATGACTATGGCAAAAATCTAGTGCGGAAATAATTTGTCGGAAGAAACGGCGAGCCTCTTTGGGCGTGAGTCGACCTTTCTTGACCAAGTAGTCGAAGAGCTCACCACCAGAGACATGCTCAAGGATTAAGTACCTGCGGAGAAAAAAGAAACATGTGGAATATTAGCTTCATACTGCATCATGCATTTTTACATGATTGTTTTATAATACTTAATATTGTCGATAAACATCTATTTATTGTAAGTAGAAAGGTTTAACGTTGAGCGATGGATTGGTTTTGTATTTTGTTGAATTTCTGTAATAAACTAAATTGAGCTAACTGCTCAATTTTTTTGGTCAAAGCCAAACTTTCACATTTACCTGCATTTCGAAGAACGTGGGAATATAAATGCGGATATGACACGAAGCATATTGGCAACGTCAGCTAATGTAATTTTGTAGTATTTTAGTCATAAATATAAATCAGCTGGTACATTGCACCACATTTTGCTTTATATTTGAGCAAAGTCCAGCTTTCTCCTGCACAGAAATATCTTTAGAAATTCCCATTTGTCTTGAAGGTTTATCTGGCTCAACCTTTCCATATTATATAGTTATGTAGTTCTCCATTACGTAATAATATGAACTTGGAGTTTTTTAATGCTTTCTGAGGAAAATCTCAAATATTTTATACTTTCTGCAGCAGCAGTTATGTGGTAAGCATGTTCTATTATGTAGTACGCGGTAGCCAATATTTTTTTATTTTCAGAGTCTTCAGACAAACGAGGGAGAAAAATAGCTATATACATAGATAACTATGGAAAAAATCGACGTTAGTTTAAGCACAGGCGAAGGGAGAATCGGATATGCTGTACCTATAAATAGAGATACAATGCAGACGTATACACATGTGTAATGACGGGAAATGCTAGGACGGGTTTCCGACTAAGAATGTGTATAGATTTTGCGAAACCGGATTCTATATATTTAATATGAGTATATTTATATCTTTGATAGGCATGTATCGTGAGCTGGTCACACTCGACCTACTCGAATTTGAATTCGACTGGGAGAGTCGGGGCTGGATAGTGTCATACTATCGATAAATAACATTGTGCAGTAGACTCTCGTATTTTGCAGGAGCTACTCTTCCTATACGGGTATGACTGGCTACTTGAAACTAGGTAAAAGTTAGTGTTGGCTCCTGGACCTAATATCGTCAGCTACATAGATACATACATTCAGTACGTATTGGAATCCGATCGTCGGCCATCTCGGTGAATGTGAGTAGTTTTTAGTATGAGGACCCTGGAGAGAAAACTAACTTTCCTCCTCCACTTCTGCTTCTTCTACTTTTCCTACTTCTTTCTTCCTATTTTTTCTTGGGGATCTTTACTGCCGTACTGGGCCTTTGCACTTTTCTTCTTCTCCTGGAGAAAAGTGAGCGAGCGAGTCTCAAATTTGAGCTTCAACCTACATAAGCATAACTCACCATTAGTCCCTGATTTGTTACCTTCACAAGAATTCCAATAGCTTCAAGTGTCATATCTATTCGACACTGATGGGGAAAAATGTTGTTCTGTATCTAGTTCCAAATAGTCAGCACTAGACGTGAGCTTCTTGTCCCCATTTCAGTATCAATATATGTAAGGACAAATACAAACCCCAGTATTTATACAATACTTTGGACACCACGTGTTAGTTTTGTTGATGTCATAGTAACAAAATTGCATTAGTCTCCTGCGGGGAAGATTCTGGAAGGCAAGTCGGATGCCTTCTAATTCGAGTTTCAGTATGCATAGCTCAAACCGAGTTTGCACAAAATCTTGTACAAAACCTTATACATTTGAGTTGGCAAAATTTTAAAAATCTCCATTCTGGTTGTAGCTACAATTTTACATTAAAAAATAAAATTTGTAAAGTGATTTTTCTTACAGGTATTTTTTGTTTTCATAGACGTCGTACAGGCCCAAAACATGAGGGTGCTCAATGAGTTTCATGATGGCAATCTCTCGCTCCACCTATAAACATTAATAAGACAATATAAAATTATGAGATTAATTATTATTTTTTTCAAGTCACAATAATTTATTATACTGCTAAATTACATATTATTTACGTGTATACGATTAATTTCAAGCAAAGAAAAATGTACACAATGTTTACGATTTTCCTTATATTGTCATTAAAAATAATTTCAAGTAGCAAAATATACACATAAATACGGGGCTTTGTACAGTACATACATATATAAACGACATTGGTGCATCCATCAATTTATAGATGTGCTATATGTACGTGCTTACAATGGCACCAATCAGTTTTGTGCATTGTAAAATGTACTCTGGAAAATTATTGTTATTACCTAGGTATTGTTATGTAAGACTGGAAATTGAGTCATGTTCGATCATAATTGAATCAGGATGTAGATTTATTTAGTTGTAACAAATTGAGTCTGCGACTACTAACTACGTTCAGTCTTCAGGTAATGACTAAAATAATAGACTTTGCTATCTATTCTTGACACATAGTTACAGTTGCACTGATAGATAAACATTGTGCTCCTGCCCTTCTCTTGATACTCCTCTCTTATTAGTTTCTTCTATTTATGCATGTACTTATACAGTTATAATTCAGCTTCCTAGTTGATGTCGTTGTTGTATCTTGATGGTAAAATTAAATTTCATACAGTTCCGTCCCTTATTCATATTAATTGTCTTTTGGATCCCGAAAATAAACTTTTCACGAGGCCACCACAAAGCCCTATAATCTCATTTGTTCGTTGTGTCTCCATTCTTGCTAGGACTAAGACTAGGACCAGTAATAGTATTGCATGTATTTTATAGCTATTTCCATACATATTTACTCTGAGGATGTCTAACGTCGTACATTTATAATTCCGCCGTCTGGCCAAACTATGTAAAATCTGTGCAAATTATATTATTATTATTTCCCTATTACTTCATCGTCTACTGATATTTTACTTCAAAATAAATTCAAATGTACCTTCTTCGTCTGTGTCGCGTGCTATTTATAAAATTATATAATTGTCCAATATTATTATCATCATTTTATTATTACAAAAGTTTACACCTAGTCTAGTCACGGGCAGTAAAATTTACTTATTATTATTATTATAACGTCGCCTATTATTTCATTGTGCGATATACTATGTATTCAGCTTGAACAAGCCCAGACAAAAGGGTATATACATAGTAACAGTAGTAAACCTATAAGATAAAACTGCTATTGTATGAATTTCAGCCCTAGCAGGAACTCTTACGACGCCGCTGCCTTTCCTTGACACTACAAACTGTCGTGAGTTAAGTTATCTCACAAATTTTGAGAAATGCATGAACAAGCTCACTACCAAATACATAATATACTTTATACACAATTTATCAACAGCGGAAAATAAAATCAAGTTCAGAGAAGCAAAGCCACATAAATTAAAGAACAAGCAAAAGCGTTATTTCCTTTTAAACTTTCAATCTTTTAAAATTCAGTGGACAAAAACTGGTTGTGAGATGAAGGGCTAAAAGTCTCAAGTTGCAGAGCTCTGTGAATGAAAAGTGGTACTCTGGTTGTAGAACAAACATTTTACACAGCGCATCGAGAAGACAGTTTTGTCACAGTTGCTACGCTCATTCGCTTTGGACTTGGTCCTACAGAGACTTTAGTTTAACGAGAGGAGAAAGTAATGAAAACTCAATGTACAGGGTGCCTCATCCACAGTTTTAGCCTTTTTGCCACTACTTGAAACCTTGCCAAAATAAAAAATGTTTACTTACGCTTACCGAGTTCAAAACATGCAACAAATTTAGCCCTTTTTGTGTTGTAATAAATGTAAAAAGAAGTTGACATTTTTTGAGAGGAAAGATAAAAGCGCATTTTTCATTTGTAAGGGTCAAGTTAATGAATTAAAAAGGGGAGAGATTGTAGGCGAGATGGGATCACAAATTAGGTTTACTGTATTATGTAGGTATTATGTATAGGTGCACAGTTGAATTTTAGACTGTTCGCCTTGTATATTATGGAGTGCAGTGTAGAGGCAAAGCATCTGAGAATAAACGAAGAGAAAGAGTCGGTCGATCTGTTTTCAAAACAACTTACAACTGTTTCGCTCCCAGTTGAGTTATACGAGTGGAATGATGCCCTACGGGTTTTAGGCTACGTGTTTTCAGCTCAAATGCTGCACAACACAACATGTTCCCTTTTCTATACATTCTTTATCGTTTTCGTCTTCTTCATCCTAGTCGTCTTTTCTAAAGCTTGCAACTACTTCTTGTTCTCTTAAGTTCTCCTCTTGCTTACTTTCCCTCCAGCTCCCAAAGTAAGATACTAAAAAAACTAACAGAACATTTGCCATTTACCAGTAAAGTTTTTTCGGGATGGTACATGGTACACAGAGAACATAGTGCACCTTTAAAATATCGAGAAACCAATGTCTTTTCTCTTTGCTTACAGCTTGGCGAGGAGCGAGGAGAGAGCAGAAGAGGAAAATACAGAAATTCCAAACAGCAGCCGTTCTGTCCTACTTTTACGATGTTTCTCTCTCTCTTTCTTTACTTCATTTTCGTCCTCGTCCCTACAGCAGTTAGTCAAAATGTATCGTACAGTACGGTACAGGTTGCACTACGTTTTGTTTCTATCAGAGGCTTAGACTGAAATTTATAGATACTCTACGTAAAATCCTTCATGTATTTTCCCTCCTCGTTTTTCTCTGTCTGAAATACAGGAAAATAATGATGATATCTATCTAAACGGATTTTATTTAGAAAGGCTTGGCATTGACTATGGCAGCTTTTATGTAGAGTTTTGCAATATAGATACTTGCCAATTAACAATCTTCGAATCTACAAAAGTTCTGTAGGTTAAAATTCAGTTCTTAGTTTAGCCGCTTAACTGGTTCTATTTTTACAGCTGAAACCTTTGTATCTTTTCATTTTTCAATTCGTTTTTATGAAAGAGTGCCAAACCTCTATAGTTTATGCTTGAATGTTCAATTTCCATATTTTCCATTTTATGTGATTGAAATGGCCAAAACAGGAGACGAAATAACCAAAAGTGGAAACTCTGGATTCACAGCAAAAAACAAAATTTGAATTTGGACAAATGTTCCAGTGTGACAGATTTGTATTCGTGTATTGTATATTCATGTTCATATTGATGATACAGTGCCCATAAAAATTTGCTTTCTGCGTATTTTGCCATTTTTATTTAACGAAAATTCAACCAAGATTTAGAAAGCTCTTGTTATTTTTTGGCTTAATAAAAAATAAGGACGATTCATGTACAATTTGTAGATACGAGCAGCGTGGAGAAAGCCAAGTTGAAACTCGTTTTCCCAGGCAATTTTTCTTGCATTTCCACTTCACTCTATATATTTCCAATCTCCAAGGCTAGTACTGTATGATGTGGAGGTGGCGATGGAATGGATAAAGAGTCAAAGGTGTACTGTACTCGTGTTCCTAGTTATGTATATGTATATGCCTGGAAAACATCAATATTTGGAACACGTTGTTTTTCTTTCGCCCTTTTTCGCACTAGGCAATTAACCTAAATCTCACTCTTGAGTTGTTTCTTGTCAGATTCAATATCTAGGGCCAGTGCAACAAAATATTAGTTTTATGCTTTGCTTCTGTTTCCATGTACATATGTAGTGGTTTTAGTAAAGAAGGGTCGAGTCGCTTTGAAATTTAATTAAATAGACTCGTAATTTTCTTTTCTCTCTACTATTGTTTCGTTCTCCGGAATACATCTTGATAACATGTAATTGCATTGTGCATTTGTTTACTTTGACTATGACTAAGGTATTTAACAATACATACATAAATACATGCATGCAATACACAGATGACAAAGGTCATTTGACTAAGAGTTGCTGCTGTCATAGTAGTTTAGCTCGTTTCAGCCTTATTGTTAATGTTTCATTAATGTTAATTGAAAAGGACTCCGAGATAATAATTGTTAGCAGTAAAATGTTATTGCAATTTAAAAGTGTTATAAACGAAATAAAATACAACGCAAATTGAAACTTTATAGGACTAAAAGCAAGGATAAACAGGCAAATTTTATGAAGAGAGAAATCATTTTGACTCACCTTCATTAGCACACTCTCACTAAGTTTTTCTCTATTTATAATCTTAATGGCAACTTTTTTCCCGGTCACACAGTGAACGCCCAACTTAACCAGTCCTGTAATCAGAAAAAAACATCAAATTAGTTAGTTTAGCATAACTTTGCAGGTGAAAAAATTACCAATGCCGATTCAAAACAATCGTTTCCTTGTGTTATAGAAAATGTTTCTAAAAATATGATTTCTCAAAAATCAGGATCGCGTCGATTCTTAATGCATATATACATAAAATCTGCAGTCTGGTATTGATTTTTTCATTTTACATTGAACTTGAACCAAATTGAAGGTTGTCTGGCTAAAAAGTGACAGTTTTAACTTTTGTTTTGGCTCTTTCCATGAAGAAAAGTTCAGCAAAGAAAAAAATACCAAATAAAACATTTTATACAGTTATCAGTAAGGCAGAATAGATAGATTTATTTCTTTAATATTTGTATACGTGCAGGTTTTATTTTTATTTCATTTAGTGAGCCTCACGGCAATACATAATACATATTTCAGTGAAGGAAAGAAATTCTCTTTGGAAAAACCGACCAAAAATAGAACCACATGCGGTGATAAAAAAATCTTTTTCTTTTCCTTTCCTAGCTTAAGCTTGAATTGAAATTGAAGTTTTTGAGAGGAGTTTTCCTAATGGAAGAAGAAGAACTACGGGAGAAGAAGAGGCTCTTGGATGACCGAGAATACCAACTTGAAACCTAATTTGAACGAGTTCCTTTCCCACGAAAGAAAAGGAGGAGTTCAGTTGACTGTGTCATGTCGTCATAGAGTCAACGGACTAAATGAGATGGGAACGCCATCATGTCAACTCCAGTAAATTGCTGCTGGTTTTCAACTCGTTTCTTCCATTTCTTCCTTTTCAGGTCCATCCTTCTGTGATTCCCCACTTTTCTATTTGTCTTCTCTCTCCCACACAGCCCACACATACATATGTGCAGTTGCGTATATATACATAATACAGAAGTGTGTATGCACCTGTATAGTTGCGTATACATGCATAGAGAGGAAGAAAAAGGAAACCGCATCACAAGACTACAAAACTTACATATACTTTGGAGGAGTAACCTCAACATTTCGTCTTGTCTTGCGGTTCTTTTAAAAAAATATCGTTAACTTTGTTTGCACTCGTTTTCTCCACACTGCCCCTTTCCTCCTTTTCTTTCCGTCTCGCCTCCTTCTTCCACCTTCTTTTAATTGTTTACTTTGGTTGACTTCACTTGCCTTCAGTTCACTGAGCGGTTACCAGCTTTTCGGTTGGCCGTCTCTCATACTCTCTAATGTATCGTGTAGACATAAAGGAAAACCTTTGATGGATAACTAATATCACAACTTTTTTATGTTTCAGGATGTAATAAAGCTAATTTTTACGCGAAAACATTTTTTGTACAAAATTGATCAAGATTTACATTAAATTTCAGAACTTGTAGCTTTTAAATATTTTTTATCGTTATTTTTTATACCATTTATTATCGAACATTAATGTTCGATAATAAATGTTTCTTCTTTACCTTGTACAAATTTGTACAAGATAAAGAAGAAACATTTTTTGTTTTCTCAAACTTTTACTTCTAGTATTAGGTAATTTTATTAGTCGAACTGAACCCATTTTTAGACGCCAAACAGTCATTTTAGACTCCTCCTAGGTGTTTTGTGTTTAGAGAGTGTTTTAAATACATGTACACGTACGTGTAATGATTCAATCGATTTCCCGGAAGTATACCTTAATTTTAAATATTAACAGAGGTACTCAGTACTTTGTAGTAAAAAAGAAATCCAAAACTTTTTACCATATCGTCGTTAGTGCAAAACTTAAAACACGCATTGTTTTTTACATATTCAGCCGATCTTTTTTCTACTAATTGTGTAATAGTGTAGAAACCTTAAAATTGGTACATTTACATTTTGCTCAAAAACAGATCAGCTCGAGCTCAGTCTTATAAGTATTTTAGGATGTAAAGGGTAGTTATTATTACTTCTAACTTTCTCCAACCATTTAATTCAAAGGGCATCTTATCGAAAAAGTTTTAGAAACTCCTCCTTAGGACAAAAATATGTACACTGTACACCTACTACCTACATACATAGGTACGTATTTGCTAACCAATATTCATGCACATAAAAAGCACTGTACAAGCGTTACCGGAGTTATCGTAATAGGCAAGGATGTGACCTTTGTTTCTAATCTTGTTTATGCTTCTTTCCTTTATTCTTACACAAAAGTTTTGTCTTAATATACACTTCCTTGTTGACCCGAATTAATAAACTTTGGCCCATTAATTAACTTTTACCCGTGGGGAAACAATTTTCAAGTAGGCAAATGTCATAATTAAAACTTAAGTTTTTTCCAAGGGAGTATCCAGTATTCAGTCGAGAATTTGTATTGAATGAAATGATTGTATTCACGTTTTCCGTAAGGGTTCTATCGTTTTCTTGAGTTGGAGGTTCCCTGTAAACAGTATACATAAGGCCACAAAGTATGTGTGAATATATACGAATTCGATTGTAAGTAGCTACTGTTCGCCAAAAGGAAGAGGAAGGAAGAAACCTTCCCTTCTTTTCATCCAAAGTCAAATGGATCAATACAGGAATAGAAATAGAAAGGGTATGGATAGAGCTTGGAGCAGTCCAAAATACAAACAAGCCAAAGCCTCAAATTTATTAAATTTCCCGTTTCTCCCTACCATTTTCCCTATTCCTTCTCCTATTCGTCTACTTTTCCTTCTCTAGATCTCCAATCTTCCATCCTTGATCTTCCTCGATCCACCATTCTTAAATCCATCCAAGTTGGTCGTATTTGTAACTTGCAACTTACAAGTTGAAGTTGAAGATTGTCGTCATAGCAAAAGGGGGAAGGGAGACAGGAAAAGAAACGCTATATAGTAAAAGGTGGAAAAGTGGATGGGACTGTGACAACGGAACAAAATTGCCTAAATTGAAAAAAATCCAAGTGACATTTAAGTAGCTTACGTTGTATAACATGTGTATACTTATGTGTGTGTACACAATGAAGGATATTCTATTTCTTTAGTCAGTCAATGCTATAGATAGAACGAATCCTAATTTCATTATTATACTATTGTAGACAGATAGAGAAAGCGCTAAATGTATAAGGACGTTGAATAATTTGACTATAAATGAAATTAAATGAAGTACAAGACGCCCACACATTTGATACTTCAAAATTTACTGTCTAGACTCTAAAGTCTACAGCCAACGGCCCTTTTCACTTCCTTTCACTTTCTGGGAAAATAAAAATCTTTGTTATATTCCAAGGAAAGAAAAATTCGAATAGTCATTCAGTCATCATTTCCTACTCCTACTTATTTCCTGTTATTTCCACAGTTTTAATGAAATGACTATAAAAACTTCGATAGTACTTAGAGAGATGCTTTCCATTGTTAAAGAAATTGATTTTCTTCCGTTTTTTAGCAAATAAAGTCTCTTTTTTGCGCTGCTGAGCCATTTTTTTGCAGTATAATTGCCGACTACATGAATTGGAAAAACGAACTTGACTTCAGAAACCTGATAAAACCTCGAAATTAAATCTCATTGTACGTATCAGTACCGAACCAACCGATTGCGTATGTTTTTAATTTTATTGGCAAAGTATTTTTGTGTTTACCTTTTTTGTAATTTTCTGCACAGGCAACCTTTCAAATTTTTAAAAATGGTTAAAGCAGGAGCAAAAAATCAAGCCCACAAATTGAGAAAGGACTCAAATAGAAAGAAATTGTGAATGAATGCAGTTGTGAACTTTTTTCAGAAGCGCAGTTTCCTATGAGAAGCTCGAAGATAAATAAATTCACAAATGTTTGCTCGAAGTTTGAAATTTAGTTAGCGCAGGAAACTACTTTTCTCTACACACATTCTTTTTCCCTTTCTCTGGTTTATGAATCAAATTTAGCCTAGTTCTTTTCTTTTCTAACAACGCGTGAGGTCTGAGTAGAGACAGAATTGAAAAAGACTGGAAATCAAATTGGAAGAAAGGAAAAGGTAAAGATACCTTGGAATACAATGTAAATGCGAATTCTAAAAAATGGATGTTCCTTCTTAGTGTCTTTACATACCAGTACATAGTACTTATGTATATGTATTAGTATATCCAGTTAAATGGGATATTGTCAGATATATTGTGGCTAGATCAATGTTTTGCATTAAATTTGATAAACTTGAGCAAAAGTTAGGCTTGCAAAAAAACTTGTTCGACGTCAATGTGATTTTGATGCGGCATGTGGAGAATCACAGTTGTGTGCGTGGTGTGTGAAAGAATATCGAACGAAAAAGAAGGCCGTGGTTGGTTAGCTTTCTTTCTTGCTGCTAGCTTGTTCGGTGTTGTTTGTTGGCTTGTGTGTAAGAGGAAGAGGAGGAAACGTATTTTCACTTTTCACTCTCCATGTTGGTAACTTGCAAAAGTCCTTGTCCTCATAAGCGTGTTTCAAGTTTGAACGCTATCTCTCCGTTGCCCTCCCTCTGTTCATACTGTATGAATCACACACCATGGAAAATCAATTCTATCTCGAATTTAAACCAGATTAAAATGCCGAGAATGCAACATTCTTTTCCTTCAACTTTCTCAGCTGTCGCTTTACGATATATGTAATGCTGTAAAGGAACTTGGCCTTGACTGTTTTTATTATCTATGCATTGATTATAAAATTTAACGTTTTAAAACTTGCGTTGTTGAAGAGTGTGCTTGAGATTAAAACATTTTGACTCGGGTCACAATACAAAACTACACTCAAGTCTCTAGCTGTACAACATTCGATTTTATTTGTTGTACAGTAAATCCTTCAACATTTATGGTGAAACTGCTTAACTCTTGTTTCAATAAAATAATCTGTAATTTTTTAGAAAACCTTGTTGGACTAAAATTTAGCCAAGATCTACTAAGAACATTGTTCGAAAATGCTCCGAAGTTCAAAGGAAAAAATGATTTTTCGAATGCCCAGGTCATCCAATCTCGGTAGTGAAATGGAAAATTTTAGTATTGTGCATATCATTACGCATAATTTTCATTCCCTAAACGCAATGCAACGTTTCCTTTGAAGATGATTCAAATTGTCATTGTTGTTACAATACAAGGAATTGTCTTAAACTGTTTTATCTTATTCTGGGCGCACTGTAAAAATAGCCTAAAATTCAGCTAGCTGTTGGACGGCAAATTGCAGTTTTGAATGGATAAAAGTCCTGGTTGGTAAATTTTGAATTTCTTGTACAAATACCTTATAATACAATCTCTGATTAATGTATGAACCTACTCAACGTTAAAACATGATTTCAAATGACCTTGCATCGTAAGGCAGGACAAGTAATTTATTTTGAACAAAAGTAGACGGGATAAATCGGAACACAGCATTATAGGCGTCAATTGGACGGAATGTTTAAGCTTGCATATTACATATGATACAACATCGAATTTTGGAAATTGTGTAGATACGAATGTATATTTTTCCATGGCGATTTATGCAAAAAAGCTGCATCCTTATACAAAACATTTACAAGCATATGCTTACATGTTACAAACCGTATTTTATCGAGGAGAGCAAGAACGTTCCGTACATGGGAATATCGTCCCATAGATATATGGAATACTTGTAAGCAGAATACAATCTACCATACAATGGAAAAGATACCCGCTGGGAGTTCTTTGAAAAAAATACCGACTATGTCAGGTATATTTATGTGTAAACTTGGTTTCCTTTTTTCGTCCGTATTTCGGTTTTCTCTATACTGTGCAGAGTCTAAGTGCATCCAATCACAAGTAGAAAGGCACAAGATATCGTCGCAAGACACGAAGGACAGCATGAGGAAATGTAAAAAAATAAAGCGAAAGGAAACACATTTTATTTTTTGGTCGATCCACAGAAATCCGCGTAATTTTTCACACTAACAATAAGTAGCCATCTTTTTCATATTATACTGACTGTGGAATATGAAAATCCAACACGAGCCGAAGGAGTATTTTTGTACACTTATAATTTACTGTCGATTACAAAATAACTTATCCGCTATCAAAACGATAGCTTCTAATGAATTCAATGCTTTTGCCAGCGTATAAGTTAGTTTATTGTGAGCAGCATATATTATAGTCGAGAATTTGAGTATTTTGGAGTATATTTCACGCACCTCCAGTTGTCAGTGAGAACGCTTCATCGACAAGAAAGGTCCGGCGGTAATAATTAGCTATCGAAAAAACTCAACATCAGTTCTTTACTTTCAGTGCAACTTCACTTTTTGTTTGATAGCATTAGTAAAAATATCATACATTAAACAGCAGGAACTTTCCCTGTAGTAAAAATAGCTTTACATTTATTTTCCGTGGCATCGGTTTCAAATTTATTGCCTCCTTTGAAAACTGGGATTAAGATAGAAGCAACGACTGACCATGCATCACCAAAATATAAAAGCGGTTATTATACATGAAAGAAAACATGATGAAGCATTTCGAATGAGCTTTGGTTTTATTTTATTTTTTTAGCTTTAGCTTTATTTCGGTCTAATTTTAACGGTAAATATTCATTGTGCTTTCACATATACGTTAATGGAACGACAACACATATCAATATCAGTAACTATCAAAACTGACATGTCTCAAAATCTCTTTGTCGTCAAGGGCTAACTAGGTTGGCCAATAAGGGCCTCATGTCGTCTACAATGTTCAGGACTATTGATGAAACTTTTTTTGAATTCAAAATTTTGTGTAAGTAGCAAACATACGACAATGCTATATGTATTTATGTTTAATGTTTAATAGTACTAGTTTGCTATGGAAATAGAACTCGGCTGAAAACAGTCAAAGAAAAATTCCGACCCTCTCTTTCTCTCAGCTGATGCATAATACATGGGGATTCATAGAGACTTGAGCACTGCAGATTTATGGCAATGAACGAGGAATGCCTGCACCACTTTATACAAACAAAGACACGAACGGGAGAAACTTCGTCAAGGAGAAAAGAAACTCACAGAGGACGACGACGAGAAACGAGAACGAAAACTAAAACGGCAAGATTGGACATGAACAGTGGGGACAAAGTAAAAGCGTGTACTTCCCTACACATGTACAGTACAATAACATACAGACTACAAGGCACAATGTAAAAATACAAAACTGTATAGTAGCATGTTGAAAATTTCAAGTTTCTGTTTACTCTTCTACGATACCATACAACTCTTATACAATTTATTCGCATGTATGTATCTACTTAACTTGGACTTGCACTGAAACGCGGAAGAAAAAAGAGCCAACAAATTGAATTATTTCCAAAAAAAGGATAGAAATAGTGGTACTTCTCCGCTTTATGCATGTACAATGTACATGTGTGTATTCCTGGACTTTCCCTTCCTTTAAGCAGCAGACTTTAAAGATTCTTACGCTACCGCTGCCTTATTGATTCTCCAGGGTTATTTTTTGTTTTACATATTTATATGCAAGTTCCGTCTTTAGAGAACTGGTGGAGAAAGGGGGTAGTTACTTGTATGAACACTGTACACGTACATATTACACACTTCCTCATAGTTTGTTGCTTCTTCTTGGTCTCCTTCTTCTAGAATTCGTTTCCCTTAAGGTTGAACGCAAAGTGTTTTGTTTTATGTCTCTTCTTTTCATATTTCCCCGTTAAAAAATCTAGTCTGAAGGAAAGGTCTGAAAGAAAGTCAAGAGATTTCGTATGAAAAACCCAACTTTAAATATTCATTTGGCCTGGTGTGTTGACAGAATTCTATGACTATATTATATAATATATAGCAATAGGTAGCCCTTGTTGCCACAACTTTGTATATACGAACATGTTTCCCCTCCGCCTAATCTTAATAAACTGAGGACAGAAAATATAAGTCTAAAAGGGGAGAAAGAGAAAGCAGGAAAGAACTCACAATTTTCTACTTTGTATTTCAAACATGCTTAGAGGGGCCGTACCAAATTGTTTTATAGTTAAAAAATAGTTTTCTATCCAAATGCATAGCATACGAGTACTTATGCTGTTTTAAATTCAAATGCTACAAACTTTGGATGAATGAATTTCATAATAATGTTTTGAATTTAGTTTTACATAACAAGTTTTTTTGAATTTAAAAAGCATAATATTCTCCATTCAACTTGGACTTTAAAATTTTGAATCGAAAACATTTAAATCGCTACTTTTAATGTCTAAAATAGAAGAATTTTGTTTAAAAAACTACTCACTTTTGTACAAGAGACTTAACAACGACATTGATAAAAATCAGCCCATAAAAACATTGACATTTTGTGCTTTCCCAGAAGCAGAATAAGAGTCAAATTTTCGATAATTATACCAAAAAATCAAAGGGATTGAGTAGCACTATGAGAGTGCATAAAATTAAGAGGTTTCATAAAAAGATGCTAAGCATCCAACAGAGCCATATGGAACGTATGTCGCAAGCCATCGATCTAAAAGTCTGTTGAAAATGTGATTTCAAATAAAATGTACTCATACACACTGTATTGAAAAGAGCACCGCTAGCATGAATGCTAGCTGCAGCTAGCATTGAATAAAATTTTGCTCGCTGGAAATTTAAAATAATGCTCTTTTGCTATCCTTGGATAGCATGAATATTCAGCTAGCAAAAAGAGCAAAATAAAATATCAGCTAGCAAAGCTAGCATACGAAGAG
>JAQIVE010003551.1:0-16493 GCA_034698285.1 Sminthurinus bimaculatus | reverse complement strand
TGTACCACGTGACTCAAGGGAAAAGGCGGGAAAATTCAAATAGCTGTACCACGTGACTCAAGGGAAAAGGCGGGAAAATTCAAATAGCTGTACCACGTGACTCAAGGGAAAAGGCGGGAAATTTCAAAATTATATGTCACGTGACTCAAGGGAAAAGGCGGGAAATTCCTTACGATATGTGCCCTTAATTGTAAATAAAAGGGGGTAAATATTACGCTGTTGACTTAACTTTACTGGAACTGAAACGGCGTTAGGAGTGCGGAAAAAGTATCGATGAAATTCACATACACATGTACAGAATTGATCCCGCCACATGGTGGCGGGTCTCGGCTAGTAAAAGTACTAAATCACTTACTTTTTAAAATTCTTTCACATATCAATAAACAAAAAATCCACCCATTGATTATTTGCATGCAAAATTTTGAAATTTGTTATCATCTTGGATCTGCATGCGGCATAGACAATTTAATTTTGAATCAGTCTAATTTTAGCACTTTTTCAATTACTTACAATGCATATAAAACTGGAAGCATTTCCTGTGGAACCAGAAAGACATTGCCCGTTTCTCAACTTTATCACAACATCACGTATCTCATTATCCCTCTGCACTATCATGAGCGGCGTTAAAATCCAACAGATAATGCAGCACTTTCTGTTGGATTTTAACGCCGTTCATGAAGTTTGTTGTGATGTTCACGTGCTTATAAATAACAGGTGAAGATAGCTATGGCTAAAGCTACTGTCGGACAAAACGATAGCTATGACTGACGTCGAAATACTGCAAAGATAACAGTGCAAGAATAACACGGAAAATTGTCCCAAAAAACCCTGTGGTTTAAGGATCTAGAACTTTTTTCGTCCATGTTCGTTGAATTTTTAGAAATTTTTGATTTTCAGCGTCATTTAATTTTGCAATTCAAAAAAGGGTCCTAACTTTTTTTAAAAATAAGCTTTTCTAAATCATGTTGGGTTGCTAAAATGGGATTGCAACAATATTTCGTCCAAGCATACATTAAATTTTGTTCATTTATTAAATATTAAGCTGTCGTCATGGATATTAACACGTGGAATCGACTTTAACTTCAACCTTCAAACAAAACTTTGTTCAACAACTGCGATAGTTTGGTAGATCTCTTAATCCGACAACATGTATCCGGTGTACAATTATCCAAATTTTTTCAAGGTTTATCCCGCTATACACCCAAATTTGCATTATTCGAGCCTAAATTCTAGTTTGAGGATATTTAGTTTGTATTTAGCTTACAAATTACCAAAGAGGACCCCAATTCTCCAGGATTATTCCTAAAAAGGACCCAAATATCGTTGAACGTTGACCGAAGAACCTTTTAGAATGGCGAATGTCAAACAAGATGCCAAGACTATCAAGCTGATCAACGTCTACCTGTTCCACAAGCCAGATGTCCACTATGACTTTGCAGAGGAGAACCGGATATTCCAACGGTATTCAATTACTCCGGCGGCTCCCCGCGAGCAAAATCTATGGCGGAGGATGGTTGAGCTTCGGATTCTCCGGCGGCGGGAAATCTTGCAAATGCTCAAGATCCACCTCAAGCAAAATAAGGCCCTACTCAACGACAAGGAGAAGGACAGTCAGGACGTTCTCAAGTGGATGCTTGCCGTGGAGGCCAAGCGTCTGCACAATCAGCAGAATGCTCTTCCTCCAACCCCTAAAGGATCCAAAGGGTCCTCCGACATGAGTATCGGCCAGAGGATCTCCAGCGCCCTTAAGCTCAGTGGTTCGCAAACTAACCTTGGAGTGAGCTGGAATTCGATGCTTACTGCCCTGTTCAAGATGCCGCTGGAAGGTAGGCCTAAAAATGTACTGTTTTTGATATACCTTTGTTTGTAATACATCAAGTACTTAACAGGTCAATAAAGGGGTCTGCTATCCATCCATCTAGATTACTCGACCTGGGTGTTGAACAAAATGAAGACTCATTCGGAGAACATTGCAATACTTGAACTTGGTGCCTTCATTCTGCTAGAGTGTGATCGAGCAGAAGGATGGAGCAAAAATATCGCGGTAGGCATAATATGTTGTTTAAGGAGTAGTTAAGGGATACATCCGTGTAGTAATTTTTCCTTTCCAGCCTTGAACTAGTATTTTTGAAAGGGCATGTATGAATTTTGTGTGATTTGTTTTGGTGGATTAGACCGTTCCACCAGATACCGTAGACTGGGCCTTAACTTACTCAGGACCTTTTTGGGACTGCATCTACGTCTTTCTCTTCAACTGCTTTCTCAGTCGGGATGTGTCGATGAGGACCAAGGCTCAGACCGATACCTTCCGAAAATTAATTCAAGCGACGATCAAAAATTTGTCAAATTTAAAACGCTTAGAGCTGATAAAATCTGTTGAACAGGGGGATGGTGAGCATATCGAGACCAAGAAAAAGCCCGAAGATGAGGTCGTCGATGATATTTGGCCTCATCTTTTGTCCTCTCAACTAACATCAAACTTTGCAAGTGGTTTATCGCTTTAAAAAGGAGCCTTGCTGTGTTTTACATTATTTATACACGATGAATTTGTTAAGAACTCCTTAAACAGGGAAAACCTATGGTGTGTATTTTTAGGCCTTGGATCTCTCTTTTAAGTGGAACTCGGATCAGGGCCTATCTTGCTTGACCTGGGCATTTATCCAGTATCAGCATGAACCTACCGCAAACCCGATACTCTGCATTTTCGGTATAATTCAAGTATAATTGAAAAGTTGGGTGCATCTGTCATAACGTACTTAAATTATGATTTTGGAACATACTTTTGGGATATCTCTTCAGACATCTTCAGGAACATCATGCTGCTGGCCATCTCGGGCAAAAACAAAAACATGGCAGCTCAATATCTGTCCTCGGAACCGTTTATGACCGCGGTCAAGCGATTTCTACCCACTTTGTTTGGAAACCTCCATCATCTCAAGTGTTCGTACGAGGATTCCGAAGATACGGAACGTGTTCAAGTATATATTCTTCAAACAGATATTAACAGATATTATCAATGTTCAGCTAGATGTAGATTGTTGAAAGAACATGTTGAATATTGGTTACCCTCAAATTTTTAACAATGATTCTTTTCTTTAGAGGATCCGCATGTACGTTGTTTTTGAGATAATATGTAAGTCCGAATTTTGAGAACCCAATCTTTACTATTATTTCCGATGAATTCTTATTTTGTTATCTTCAACTGGAATCGTTAACTCTCGGTTTTTTAAATTTGGCAGACGTTTTGAGCAACTTGAAGGATGTTCCGGACTTTGTCAGAAAATGTGGCCAAATGGACTTTCCTGGGGCCTTTCTTGAGGCTCTGGAGTTGACCAAAATTTCACCGGAATTTTGGGTCCGTTTTCTTTTTTAAAACAAACTATCCAGATTTTGGGAGATTAAAATAATGGAATGATAGTAAGTCCCCTTTTTGCAAACAGAAGGTCAAATGGGAGGGCCAGTCTTTGGATCTACGATTAATTCTCCTAATCTTCAGTTTCCTGGCCCAAATAAATAATGATGAGTACACCGAAGAATATCTACAGCTCATGAAGCTACACTTGATCCGATGCAAATACAAGAAATTCCAACATTTTTCGTAAGGCCTATTCGGAAGATTTTAGGACTTTTGTAAAAAATCCGATAAAAATTTGGTGGAATTACCCTATTTTACGATGTGATATGCATAAAACGATCATTTTATTAACAGTGAGGAGGAAGTCTTGCAGTGGGGTCGAGCAGGTCCTCATGAGCTAGAGAAGTATCTGAAGTTACATGAGGGTCCTAAATGTAGCTGCTTAAGCCAGTCCGAGAAGGAAAAAAGGGCCGCTCTCAAAATATGCCGGACTGTGAGGAAAACCCTTCAAAAATACACAAAATTGCGAGACTCCATTGATAAACAAGGTGTCGCGGTCCTAGTTGAAACAAAAACTTCCCTACCCGCGGAAACAAAATCTGTTCCTGACGTTCAGCAAAAAAGTGTCCCCGCCGCTCAGCGAAAAACTGTTCCTGCCGTTCCAAAGAAAACTATTACTCCCGCTCAAAAAAAAGTTGTTCCTCCTGTTCAACCAAAAGCTGTTCCCCCTGTTCAACAAAAACCCGTTTCTGCTGTTCAACCAAAACCGTTTACTCCCGTTCCACAGAAATCTATTCTTTCTGTTCCACAAAAACCGCTTCCCCCAGCTACACAAAAACCGGCTCCGCCTGTTCAACAAAAACCGGTTGCTCCTGTTCCACCTGTTCAGAAAAAATCAGCACAAAATGTCCCCGTCGTTCAAGAAAAAACTGTAATTACCTATCCCCTAGACAAGAAAAGTTTCGTCTATACAGAAAAGAAAAGCACCCCCTACGTTTCAAAAGCAAGTAACTCTTCTGTTCAACAAGGCAGCTCTGCAGAAAAGAAAAGTAGCGCCGTCTCAGATAAAAAAGCCGTCCCTGCTGTTGAACAAAAAGGGGCTACTCCTGTGAAAAAACAAGGGTCGCAATCCTTAAAACCAAGTGACAGTACAAAAAAATGAATAAAAAGAATTTCAGAAACAAAAATAATTTTTTTACAACAAAAAATCGTGCAAATCTGGTAACTTCTTTAGCAGAAATTTTTGTATGTATTTACCTTAATTTTTGCTTTTTCGGTGGAAAAATTTTTGTATTCATCACACGACCGCAGTTTCGTTGTTTAGACTCAATTCTCGACTCTTACATTAGACTAGACTAGATTACTTAACAACAGTAATTAACTTCTAACGAAATCAAGTGTCATTATGGAAATCCCCCAAAAATTCCATTTTAAAATTGAAAGAATCTTTTTTCCTACTTATTAGTAGAAGATTTTAGACGCTCCTCGAATTTTTCCTGTACATAAAACATGTGGGTCAAATCATCTTGCTCTATAAATTTGGCAACTTTTTTAATATTTGGAGCCCTAAGCTGTCTAAACAGAGCCGAGGCCCTAAATTTGAACCAAACTATCCAAACACAAAAAAGACCCCAAAATTTCCCCAGTTTGCCCGTAATCTGGGTGTTGGGCGGCCCCGGAGCGGGCAAATCGCACCAATGCGCCATGATGGCAGACGAATTCGGCCTTCTTCACTTGTCTACGGGAGAACTGTTAAGAAAGGAGGTCCAGGATAGCCCAGAGTCTCTAAAGGATGAGGACGACCAAAATTGGAGTTTGAAATCAAAAATAAGCAGGATAATACAAAACGGGGATCTGGTTCCTGATGACCTTGTTCTACAAATTTTGATCGAGGCGATGAAACAAGGTTCGGCAAATCCGAATACTACCGGATTTGTTCTCGATGGTTATCCAAGGACGTTGAAACAGGCGGCGGATTTTGAAAAAATTGTCGGTCCGCCGACGCTCATCCTCTTTTTCAATCGGACCGATGCAACCTTGTTGGAACACGTGATGCGGCGTAAGGATGAAAGAGGGCGCCCTGATGATACCGAGGAGACGGCCAAATATCGAATCGCGCTGTATCACCAGTTGACGGAACCGGTGATTCAAAAATATAAGGACAGTGTTCTAACGGTACAGGCTGAAAGCAGCGATTTTATCAACATTTTTCGGAGCTATTACTCACGAGTTGTGGAGATTTTGGAGGATTTTCAAAGAAAAAGCGCACCCTAAAACGACGACTACTTTCCGATAATATCTTTTTAGGTTGCTCGTTTTTTTTGAAAATCCCTAAATACCACGAAATTAACATTTTTTCGGAATAAATTATTCATCAAAACGTTTTACATCAAGTTAGATTTTTTTTTTCAAAATGCACATTTTTTATCATGGCCGTTTTCATTTAAATTTTATGGCCTCGATTTTTTGCTCATTTTGTGTCAAAAATTTACAACTTGACACAAAATCGAAATGACAGGAAGCTGCCACGAACTTCCTTTCTATACATGCGGAAGGCTCATTATAACACGATTATATGAATACTTACGTACAGTAATTAACAGCTAATGGGTTCAAGTCCCATTTAACAATTTCCCTAAAATTTTGGTTCATTTCCGTCAAACTCAGAATCTTGCATTTATTTTTGTTGGTCCCGGAAAAATCAGTAGAAAACTTTGAGAGTTCCTCAAGTTTCTTGAAAAATGGTACAAAAACTATTATTTTTCCAAACTTTTATTACGTTTGGAGCTCTGATAACCTGTTCAGCAAAACCTAGGACCTCCAGATCGGACCTACTTCAAAAACGAAATGCGCATCAAAATTTCAGCAAGCTACCGGTAATCTGGGTATTTGGCGGACCCGGCGCGGGAAAAAGTAGCCAGTGCCTTCAACTGACCCGTGCATACAATTTGGGTTACCTGTCAATGGGGGATTTGCTGAGGAAGGAGATGACGGCCTCAGAAACGTCTTCTGATAAGCATGCTCAAAATCTTGGTGATATCATCAAAAATGGGACTTTGGTCCCGGATCAAATTGTTGAAGAAATTTTGTTCAGAGCCATGAACCAAAGTTTGAAGGATTCTTCGGGTTTAGAGGGCTTTCTTCTTGATGGCTATCCTAGAGATTTAAAGCAGGCCGAAGATTTTGAAGCAAGATTTGGGCCACCGACACTTATCCTTTTTTTTGAAGTCAGCGACTCCATCCTGTTGCAACGCCTGCTGATGCGCCAAGATATCGAAGGACGTCCTGATGACAATGAAGAGACAGCAAAGCTCAGGATTGCGCTTTTTCATGAGACAACCGAGCCGATCCTCCAAAAATATTGGGACAAGGTTTTAAAAGTGCAAGGTGATGAGGGCAGTATCAGCCAGATTTTTGGGACCTATTCTTCCAAAATTGCAAAAATTCTACCGAAATTTCAGAAACTACCAAAAATGTACTAAAAATGTTATGACGTAGCTACACTCTAAGTAATTTTTGTTTAAAATGATTTCAAGAGCGTTTTAAAAAAAATGCAGCAGGTGCATAAAATCCATTAATTTTTATCTGCAAACCGTTAAAGCTTATAAAATCCGGGTATTTTTGTCTAAAAATAAATTTAAAAGGGTTTTAACCTTGAAATACTTTTAAACACTTGTCATTTATTGTGCAGAAAAAATTGGCTTTTCGTATTTGATCAGAAACTTGAAAAAGGAAAGGTTCGACTACCGTGTAAAAAGTTTTCGACGTAAGCTCAAACCTGAATTATGTCGAAGCAATCGCCCCAAATCTTATTTCTGCTTTCGATGATTTGTCTAAAATTTTCGATCGCATCGAAGGGAATCACATTGATCGCTGGATCATCGTCAAAAATCAGACACGCCGACTTAAAATCGATTGCTGGACACATTGAAAAACATTCCGCGTGGATTCATCTCGTAGATTGTCAAAAAGATCGTGACACCCCCTCGTTTTCGAACTTTTATTCTTTCGAAATACCGCTCATTTTAAATGTTGAAACGCCAACCATCGAAAACAAATGGGAACAAAAGAATTTCACACTGTTCATGAAAATTCGATTTACAAAGTCCTACGTAAATTTGATGCTCGCCGTTTGGGACGATCGAAACTTTCAAGCGCTTCGAGTCTGCCAACTTCGTCGAAGATCCAGTATCATAAAAATTCGACATACTTATTACACCGAAAAAAATTACGCAACTCCTAAAATGTCCCTCTTTTTGGCCTTTACAACTGAAGAAAATGATTTGAGAAAACGAAAGTTTGAAACTGTTTTCACGATTTCCCCGCCTGCCCTTGAGATCGAAATGTTTTTGGCGGTGATTCAATTAAATTTTGAAAATGGGAATTCAAACGTCGAATCGAATATTGTAAGCGGAGGATATTATTGTCACAAATGCTACAGCCAAAATATTTATCAGTACGTCGAATGTTTTGCAAATGGGAAATTTTCGACGTCTTGCTACACGGCCATCTTGGATTTGTACCAAAAAAGTTTTCAAAATCCTGAAAACGTGCTCTGCCTAACGACTGGCGACCTGGATTTGAAATTCACGCCAGACACTGACAGCATGATCGAAATGCAGCGAAGCGCGTTTGATCGAAAAAATTCGGTAAAGCTGATCGAATCAACCTTAAATGCGCTACTTCAGCCGCTATTTAACATAACACAACAAAATAAATGTCGAAAACAAAAAACTCTCGCAGTTTATGTAGAGCTTGATTCGACGTTTTCGATTAAAGTGGGACCTCCAGAAATATTCGTCACGGGTATGACAAACTACAAATTTATCACGACAGATGGAGTCCGACAGTCGAAAACATCGGTGGAAATTTACATGACGCCATTTCAGGCCGTTGTTTGGACGTTTATTGTTTCGACCGTTGGAATTTCGGCCATTGTAATGAGCGCCATTTTTAAACTAATCGAAAAAAATTCAAAGCCATTCCCAAATTTGCTAAAAAGTTTTGTCCTCTGGATCTTTCGACTTTTGGTGGAACAAATCGGCCAAGAGTTGTCGAAAATAACCCAAAACAACAAACTAAAGAAGATTTGCAACATTGTTTCAGGATTTTGGCTATTGATTGGCGTCGTGATTACAAATAGTTATCGCGGCGTTCTAAATTCAGAATACGCGCTTCCCTATCCCTACATCACAAATTGGACGCGCGCCAAGGATTTCTACCAGGACGGCAATTTCTTCATGTATTATGCCGATATAAAGGCAGAAATGTCATCGATCGAACTTACATCGAATGAATGGTTTTCCGCAATTCCGCGGGTAGACTCGTCGAAAATCTTTGGAATTGTGAGAGACGCTCCTTTGTTCAACTCTCCTTTCGAACAATCTACGGAAAAACAGTTTTTCGACCTTTATAAATCATGCCATGAAAATTGTTTCAACCTGGTAAACTTTGATCAAAAACTCCTAGACAACCAAACAAATTCACCATTTCACAAGTCAGAGTGCAGAATCTTGCAATCGTGCAAGAGCTTTTACAAAATGATTCGACTTTGGTCCCGTCGAAATATTACAGCGTCGAAAATGTTGCCTCGTCTTATTTCGACCAAGTTGAGAAAACCAAAAATAGCTTTTTTAACAACCCTGGAAGACTTTCAGTACTATTGGAACATGTTCAAGGTTGCGATGCAGAAATATCGAAAGCTTCAATTTGCCCACAATTTTTATGTACCCGACAATTCGTTTCAAAGTCGAAAAACGTTTTCGTTTCGACGTGGACTTGATGCTCACCGTCCAGCTCTAATAATTGATCGATTCGCTGTTTTACTCAGTTCAGGAATCTACCAGCTTTGGGAGAATTGGGAATGTCTACGCTTTTATCCAAAACGACAGATCTGGAGAAACCAAAGTGCGTTTGTGGACGAGGAAAGGGCGAATTTTGAGCCCCTTTCTTTCGAAAAATCGGATATTTTTATTATTTTCGACTGCTGTGTCATTTCTTTTTTATTCTGCGTGGTAACGCTTTGTGTAGAAATCTGTTGCAGCAATATTAACGCATTTATTGAGGATAATTCCTTCATCAAAAAATCGAGAAAGGTTTTCTCAAGGTGGAAGAAAGACGATATTTGACAATAAGGTCACATTAAAACACCTTCATTTTTAACCTGAATATTGGCGAAAAAGTAAATATCGCTTATAAAAAATCCTATTTGGAATCCTTTTTGTCATTTTCGGGCCAATGTTTTTAAAACTGGGATCTTTTTTTCATTTTGGGCCTTTTTAGTAATTTTTTGCCAATTTTTTAGGAAATTTGGGATCATTTTGTCATTTTGGGGCAATTTTAGGAAATTTGGGACCATTCTGTTATTTTGGGGCAATTTTAGGAAATTTGGGACCTTTTTGTAATCATGGCCTATTTTTATGAAATTGTACATGTTTGTCATTTTTTGGCCCATTTGTATGAAATTTGGGACCTTTTTATCAGCATTGGCCATTTTTTTAAGATTTAAGGCCTTTTTGTCATTTTTTGGCCAAATTTGATGAAACTCTCTTCTTGTCATTTTTTGAGCAATTTTTTTACTACATTCGGGGCGTTTTTGACAATTTTCGAGGCAATTTGATTTTAGAGCTTTTTAGATGAGACAAATGCACTGGTCATGCGCGGTGACCCCATTTTAGGTGAACGATGTAAAAACAATCGTGCCATGAATAGTCGGCATGGCTGCCATTAGCTTGTAAAGTAGCTCATTTTTCTGTTTTTTTGCCGTTAAAAAAGAATAAAGATCTTGGCTCGATTTCGACAATTTTGATGGGAAGTGATTTTTTTGAAAAAGATATCTGACACCTTTTCTTGATATGGCAAAGAAACGAATTTTTTATTTACCAAAACACGTTGGATATGCAATCGGTGATGCGGCCTAATCCGGCTCAATCTGTTAACCGATTCATGAACACTTTGAACGGCAAGCATGAATAATGTAGCTCTTCGAAGACCGAAGCGTAACTAAATACTATTCTTCAATTTATTCTCTACGGTCAGATCGCGAGCAGATGTTCTACGGCGGCCAGCAGATATCTATCGAACGAGCAAACAAAAAGTCCATTTTCGTAAACAATAACGTGGCAAAGAAAAAGCAACACTTCAGTTCGCGTGGTGAAGAAGTATTTGTAGATTAACTACTAATTGTAATTTAGAAATTTAACAGTTTATATTACTAAGAAGAGACATTTTTTATTCGAGGGTAAAATATCTATGAAGTTTAAATGTAGCAAACCGTGCCTTTTATACTCTTTGACTGTTTTTGTTTTTTGTTTTGACTTCCACTTAAAAGCAGCATGTCATTGTGAACGTCTAATTGACTGCAAACAAAGTCTGTTTACTTTTAGGGGCTGTGTTTAAAGAAATTGCTTCCTTGTCGGTGCCAATTGAGTAAATTGTTTATTGTTTTCTCATGTATGAGTACAATTTTTTTCAGGGCATGTTTCCAAACAAGTGTCATGTTTATTCAGCATATTATTAATTTTCTTTTTTTTAATTTTGGTGGATCAGATTTGGTAAACCTTTTTGAAGCTTTCTGATTAAGGTACCAAAATTTTGGATGTTGCTATTTTTTCGGGACGTTTGATAAAAGGCTTCTGAAATGGTCTTATTCATGAAATGATGAAACAATACGAGAAAAACATTTGAGACATTTTTATTGGATGCAAATATTGTGACAACACGTTTGGAAATAAAAACCTAGCTGCCCTTAGAAAAAAATAGTACAAATCTTATGAAAATTTGAAGAAATTTGACGAAATTTTCAATTTTTGATGAGATTTTTGATATTTCACCAAAATCTTATCAAAAGTTGGACAAAATTAATTTTTGACGAAAATCGAGTCAATTTCATCAAATTTTTAGGGATACTACAAACACTGCAAACGCGTTTGCAGTATTTGGGTAAAGCCCCTCGACCTGCTCAAATTTGGCCCCCAAAAACATTTTTGCGGGCCAAATATTTCAAAAAAGACATATTTTTGACACAAATATTTCAAAAAAGTCACATTTATGACCCTAATATTTCAAAACACATATTTTTAGTCCAAAAATTTTAAAAGGCATATTTTTTTATCCACGTGCAAGTGTTTTTGCATCAATTCAAGCATTTAAAGGTCGATCAAAGTATCTACGCAAAAATCGTTGTTTGCACTATTGTTAAACTGCTATACATTAAAAAACATTTAAACAGCAGTCACTGTGTACTTTGGTTTTTTAAATGCTTGAAAAAATAAAGGTTGGACTTTTAACTCTCAACTCAACAGCTGACAGGAGCATGATTTATGCCACAACTTGCAGTGTTTTTACTCAACCGCGATACATATTACGCATCCCCACCAAATCCAATCCAGCAGATGGTTGTTTGATCAACCCTTTGAAAATGCACCGTAAATGTTTGTTTTTACACTCTGGCTTACTGTACATAGAAGACCAAAAAATGTTTTATCGGCATTGTGTCAAACGGCGCATTCAAGATGTCCTTGATCATGTAATTTCATTCACAGAGTTTTACACATCCCAAATTTTACTTTTGCTAAAGCTGCTGCATGGACAACATTCATCAAAAAATAATGTTTGTCTTTTATGCAAATTTTAGTCAAAGCTTTTGTGGTTACAGGCAGAATGTTTAATAGTTTTTTCCATGATAACAATTCCAATTGCATTTTACTAGCTTTGGTTTTTTTTAAAAAATCAAAACAAAGGCCCCTATTTATTCAAAAGTGATATAAAAACCGCGCGGAAATCTGTGGAAAATTATCGGTCTTTGTCCTCTCGCTGGAAAAAACGGTCTAAAAAAATTTCGTTCGCCAAAACCGCCAAAAACTCGCATTTTTCACCATGAAAGCTTTTGCTTTACTCGTCTTTCTCGTTGTATTGGCAGCAGCGGTAAGAAAAACGAAATTTGGAGTTCAATAAAAAAATTTTAGTCAAAATTCTTGCTAATTTTATTGAAAAAGTTGTCAAACTAGTATGAAACTAAAACTGTTTCAAATTTATTTTTTTAGATCGCCCACGCTGCTCTAGATACGTTTGATGAGGATTTCCTCAGAGAACACGGACAAGAAGCTTTTGACAGAATGACAAAAGCTAGAGCAGAGGGCTTCGCCAAGCATATGAAACAAGTAAAAGAAGGCAAGTATTAAATGAGTCACATTTTATGACTTTTGACCTTAAGTAATTATTAAAGTTGTCATAAATGAAAAACCGGCATTTTTGACTCAGTCTGATTTTGTTGTTCTTTGTTTTTGAATTAGGGACGTTCAAGCCCATGAGCGATGCCGAATTCATTCAGAGACACGGACAAGAAGCTTTCGACAGAATGACAAAAGGTAGAGAAGAGGGATTAGCCAAGCATATGAAACAAGTAAAAGAAGGCAAGTTTTAAATGGGTCACATTTTATGACCTTTAATTTTATGTATTTTTTAAATCATTTAGTATTTTGGCGTAAATTAAAAGCCGGCAGTTTTTGAAATTTGTCTAATTTTGTTTTTCTTTACTTTTGAATCAGGGACATTCAAGCCCATGAGCGATGCCGAATTCATTCAGAGACACGGACAAGAAGCTTTTGACAACATGAACAAATCCAGAGAAAAGGGCTTTGCTGAGTATTTAAAAAGGCAACAAGGGCGCAAGTTTTAAACAATTACCTGCGCAAAATCTCTCGCTCAGTTTCACAGCGAGAGTACTTTTGAATTTATTTGAATAAAATCGAATGAATCGAGATTACAAGGTTTTATTTTGTTGACCGTTTTCATTTCTTTGATACATTAAAAATAGATTACTATTTGCATAAAATTTACTTACCGTGATTTGCAAAACATGGCCGCAGTTTTTGCTGTTTTGAGCCCTATCACGTGTAAAACTAGTTTAAATTTTTCTAAAATGCTTAGTTTTTCAAAATTGAACACCTTTTGAGGCCCCAAAACCACATTTTTGGTCCAGTTTTGCAGCTTTACAGGCCCAAAACTGCAAAATCGACCGATTTTTACAGTAATACAATTTTTAAAGGTCCAAAAACTGCTAATTCGCCCATTTTTGAAAAATTCAAGGCCCAAAAACCAAAATTGACCAGTTTTTGAAAATTAAGAGGTCCGAAAACCTCAAAACCGACACATTTTGGAAAATTTTAAGGCCTTTTAACTGCAACATTGACCCGTTTTGAAATTTAAGACGTCCGCAAAAAAAATCACATTTTTCAAAATCCTAAGGTCCGAAAGTTAAAAAATTGTACCATTTTTGAAAATTAATGACAAAACCCAAAAACAAGACAATTGAAGACTGGAATAAATTCGGTAGATATCCGACAGCTTTATTGACGCGGTAAAAAGACAGCTGCATACACAAGTATACTTAGAAAAAGATCCGATTTTGACCTGCCTGAACTCGAGGTCACTGGAGCCCCGGCAATCTGATAAACAGCCGGCGAAGCCTGAGCTGTTTTATCATCAACGTCAACGCCATCATCAAAATTATATTGTTTGCCCTTGACCTCGGCCGTGGTAAAAATATTTTTCCCTGGGTCATTCTCACAATCCGCACCATCGATCATTTGTTTACTCACCAGGTCCTTCATCCACTTCATCCGGTCATCACACTGAAAATGGTTGCTCCTGAGATTGAGACTGTGAACAGGTCCCGAGGGATAGATTAGATGTCTGAAAATGTGCTCGGGCAACGTCTTCAAATTGTTGTTATCAATGTGAAGATGATAGGTCAAATTGTGGGGATCTTCTGGAATAAATCCCGGCTCAAAACTATTTGTAAAATTATCAATCGTCAGATTGTTCCCTGCTAGATTGACCTCCAAATAGGCCGTTGACACCGTTTCAAAGGCCCCTTTTCCCACACTTTTGATATTGTTGTCTTGCAGATCAATTTCTTTAAGAGCCTTTAAACCCTTGAAGGCTCCTTCAAAAAGGTCTTCAATCTGATTATCGCTCAGGTCCAGAGTCTCTAGTTTGGTGTACAAGTTTAGGTCCGGGATGAGAAGAGAACCGCGTTCTACATTTTCAATGGCGGGAGATACTTCGAGAACGATGGGAGAGGTCAAGGGATCTAGGTAGCTCAACAGGTTGCTCACTTGTTGGTTGTTTAAGGGCGTATCTTCCACCTGGACGAGAGAGACCTCTATTTTCTGGCCACCTGCGTACCTGGGTATTGTTGTAAGAGTTGGGCTACTGGTGATGGATAGGTCGCCAATTTTGCAGGAGGCCAAAGGAGTGAGGTCAAGGGAGGTCAACTGAATATTGGAGAGTTGGAATGACATGATGTTCAACATAGGGGTGTTGTTGTTGACCTTGTGAACGGAGGTCATAAAATCGGCCAACTGACCGGGCGACGACAGGAAAGAACATTTCACGTGTGTCATAGACTCAGAACGTTCTTCGCAGGTACAGGGCCCAGATTCGTCAGGGAGCGGGCACCTAGCTGAGAATTGAGCAATAGTGATTGCAGGATAAAAACAGATGGCGGTCGAGATGAAGATGGTTTTGAACAGCATGGTTATTAATTTTTTTAAGCTTTGGTGGATCAGATTTGGTGAAGCTTTCCGAGACTGTCGGATGTAGATACCAAAATTTAGGATCTAGGTGTTTTGTCAGGTTTTGAAAATGTGGTGACATTTTTTATGAAATGGTTCAACAAACAATGTAGACCTTTTTTCGGGTGCAAATACCGTGGCAACGCATTCTGAAGCAAACATTTGCCAGATTGTTTCTTTTTTAATAATTTAGGGTCCTATCTTTGAAGAATTATTGGGATCAGAGATTTGCTTCAATGAGAGGAAAAATCAGGGAGAAAAACTCCAAGGTCAGGGTCGATGGAACCTCCTTTTGCAAGGTAACCTAGAAATGCGCGTTGTTTGAATCGAAAAAATAGTCTGCTAATTTTAAAGGTGTTTACTTTAGTTAGAAAGAAATTAACAATTTATTCCGAGGTTTTGTCACATATTAGGTTTTGAATTTGTATATAAATAATAATTGATAATTGAATATTCGTTACAACGGTAGTGTAAATAATGTCGATTATAAGTCAGAAAAATCCAGGACGTTCTTCAAGAAGGCCAAAAAGAGGAAACTGGTCATTGCAGCCCCTTCTGGATGACAAGACGATGAATTTGGTGGATCTTGATTGAGCTTGTCCGTTGTAAAAACAGTTTTTCCCGGGTCGTTAGTACAATACGCACCATCGACGCCCTCTTTAAAATCAATCCCTTGCATCCACTTTATTCTGGAGTCACAGACTATCGGATTTCCAGTGAGGTTGAGATTTAAAATAGGACCCTGGGGATCCATCTGTTTCCTAAAAGTTCCCTCGGGCAAGGTCTCAATTTTGTTATCCTGAACTTTGAGGGTGTAGGACAAGCCTTTGGTATTAGGGGGAATGAATCCGTCTTCAAAACTATTTGCCGTCAACTTGTTTCCAGCCAGCTCAAAAATAATCCACCCCTTGTGGGATATTTCAAGGGCCCCCTTTCCCACCTTTTTAATGTTGTTGTTCTGCAAGTTAATATCCCGGACATCTTCTAGTCCCTTGAAGGCTCCTTCATAAAGATCTTCAATCTTATTCTCCCACAATGTTAGGGCGTAAAGCTTCTTGATCGCGGGCTTGTTAGGGACGATTGGGGACCCTGCCTGGACGTTTTTAAAGTTGGGACATCTAGTGATCCGAAGAGTGTTGAGGGACGTATCCTCGATGGTACCAAGGTAGCTCAGAAGGTTGCCCACATCTTGGTTGCTCAATCCTGTCTCGTCAATCTTGACAAAGAAGCTGGCCATGTGCTCAGTGCCCGAATACTCTGCAATAGTTTTGAGGCTTGGACTACTGACGATGTCCAGCTGACTGATGATGCTACCAATGAAAGGGGTCAGCGCAAGAGATGGCAGGGCAATGCTGGAGAGTTTGATCAATCCAAACTTCAAAATTTTATCGGTGTTGCCATTGACCCGGCGGATGGCGGCCATGACGTCGGTCAATTGACTTTGCGTTGACAGCGAGGAGCATTCTAAAGATGAACCAAATGTTGTGTCGCAGGTGCAGGGCCGGATGTCGCCGGGAGGTGGGCATTTCGCTTCAACAGTTTCCGCGGAACAATTCGGA
>JAQIVE010003550.1:0-16495 GCA_034698285.1 Sminthurinus bimaculatus | reverse complement strand
AGTTACAGAATGTAAAAGGTTTTTAAAATTTGCTTCAATTTCTTTTTCTAGTGAAAATTAAAAAGTTCTAACCGTAAGTAATATTATTACCTGTGCGATTGTTCTGGATTTTTCCAGGAGGTATTTAACCGGGAGAACAACTGAATCCTTGGGCTTTTGTCTTGGAGGATTGAACTCAACGATTCTCGACAGAGATGAGAGCATGTACTCGGTAACAACGTTCATCATGGCACTGTCACCCACATATATAGATTTGTTCACATAATCCTCACTGATAGCCAAGGGATCGATGGGAGAAAGGTTGGGAGCCTCAGGAGCAGTTTGCCGCTTCGTTCGACTTTGAATGTGCATTTTTTGACCTGGAGGAATCAAGTCACAAATCAAGGGGTCGTCATCAATGTGGAAAATTAAGTCTTCGGGGAAATTCGGTGTAAAGTCGTCGCATTCGATCGCTTTGATATTTATATTCAAATCCACATTGTGTTTTTGAGCTGAGCAATTGCCCGCCAGGAGTTGTCCTTCCTGAACTTCCCAGGTGGAACTGTCAATTTTGTAGAAGCAGTAGGAACCTAGCCCTAGTCCTTGGACGCAGTTTTTTTCCGTTTCCCCTGTCAATCTATTTCTAACCGTCACTTGCCAACTGTTGTCATTTGTTACAACGAGCAGAAGCTGACTTGAGTCAGCGTTTCCGTCTAATGGCAGGGTGGCCAAGGTCGACGCATTAGTGGAGGAGGACAACTTATGAATTTTTCGAACCCACTTTCCAACATAAAAGCATTCACTGCCACTGTTCTCATTATCAGTTGACTCGTCCGCTTTTGAACCCGCATTTGAAATTTGACTGGGTAGTCCTCCAACGAGTCTCCACAGTCTTGGTCCCTGGGGAACGGTAACAAGGAAGGCCCACAGACCTTCGAGACAAACACAACGGACGTAAGTTTCCTTGTCATAATTTATCTTGTCGCAATTGTAGTCCTTTATTGGCTCCTCACTAGGGTCTGAAGTTTCTACTAATATTTGTTCTGAACTCGGTATCAATGCTAATAGTAATGTCGATATTAAAAATGGTAGGAAGGACACTAGAGGGAAATACATTATTGTTTTGGTTTTATGGGGTGGACGCTTGGACCTAATAAGCATTTTAATAGCTGAATTTCAACTATGTATCAAGAATTTCTATATATAGGTTTAAGTCTACCTCCATGATATGTTGTTTATTTGCTTTTATTATTAGGATGGCATAACTCTGTCGATGGATAAGTTTATATTAAATCTATTACATGCATGCATGACTCACTTTAAACACCTTTTTTTTATTTACATGCATACCTACTTGAAAAAAGTGCAAGTCTTCCTGTGTTCTGAATTCAAAGGTGTTGTTATTTCATTGTTTCTTTATTATGTAAATGGCAAAGCCTTGCTTAAGCTGACAATTCCGAATGAATGCATTTGAATTATAATTGTTTGATTCCCATAAAATGTAAACAAATCGAGTTAATAAATATCGTACAAAACAACTACTATGATGTAATGCACTACAATATATACTTGAATGAAAAAATAATACACACTGTTTGAAATCAAATAATAATGCATAAATTGAGCTTTTTCATGTCAAAGAAGAATTTCTAAGGAATAGAAATAAAATACTTTGCACTTACTTACTTAACAAACACAATAATATAAGGAAAGAAAATGATAAAACGATAATTATTTTTTTCTTTTTAAAATAGGTACTTTAATTCATGCTATAATTTTATTGTTCATTCGAGATAAATCTATGAATACAGTTTAAATACATAGAAATACAGAAGTACTTACATATACGCTCTTTTAATGAAAGAAGTTCAAGGATATACTGCAAAAAATTAAGCTATATTAAACTCTGGAAAATTAATCCGGATTCCTTTTACCACGCATTGCTTCTGCCTTTTGCAAATCTACACTTTTATCCGTATAATTCTCAGCTATAATCTGAAGCTTCTCCACTGGAATTGAGTTTCGATATGGATCAACTATGACATCTTTCAAAATCACATTCCAGAGACCATCAATATACTTGTGTTTAACAATTTTCTCGGCAGTAAATTCGAATGGCAAACTATTCGGATACTTTGCAACCTTGTAAAGTTGACCCATAGCTGTACTCATTTTCCTGTCAAATGCACTTAAGATGTAACTTTGCTGGAAGGAATTAATTTTCTTTTCTTTATAGAGTTGATCCAATACAATTTGAAGGGAGTGCCCAATACTGCCACACCGATAGACTCCAGGTGCATTTTTGGCAAGATCGGTAAGAGATGAATTTTCCGAGAAACGATCCTTAACTGATCCTGTCTGGACCTTTAAAACGACAAAAAGAAATTGAGCAAATTTAACTCATTTATAAGTAATAAGTACATATGACTTTGTTTTAAGTTTTAAATACTACTTTTCATAATGCATGACATAATGCCCATACGTAAATGTACAGTAGTATAGTACATAGATAATAGGAAAAACCTTTAAATTCGAGAATAATGTAAATAATATTACGTAGTGTAATCTTTCATCCATCCGAAAATTGTAATCCATTGAACATTTTATACACGTTACGAACACAATGAAATAACTAACAACTATCAATTCTAACAGCAACATCTAACTACTACAAATTTTCTTGTTGCAAAAGAAATGGATTAGATCTATAAGCTAGAAAGATTGAAGTAAAATAGTAATTAATTCAATTCGTTTCTGAGAACTAGGAGGAATATATATTGCAGGGTACTTCAGGCATAAGTTCTGGTATAAGAATTATGTGCAATTAGGCTAGTCAATATTACGTACTGTTCTTTAGGAAATAAGAGGCAAATAGCTTAAATTCCTTAAAAACTATAATGAATTTAGATATTTGCTCATTTTGCTTGGTATTTAAAAAATATTTCAATGAAAGGAGAAAAATGCTATTACTTACGGTTCGTGATGACATTGTCCAAGGAATAGAATATGGACTTAAGATGCTAAAAATTTACTGAAGATTTGATTGATCTTTCTTGGTTCTTTATGTCTTGGCAGTTTTGACAGCTTTCAAGGTCGCTTTGTACTTTGCAAGCAATGTAAAGTAGTGGTTATGGGCAATAAACTAGAACATACATAGTAAACAAAAAAACCAAAGTATCGAGATAAAAATATTATGGTATTAGATTTTTAGACACGATTTTTGTTAGTTTCTTTACTTAAAAAATCTATTTTGAAATTTTAAACCAAACATTCTTTGAAAAGTTTGTTTTAACTAAAAACTAAAAATAACAAAAACAAACTTAAAGTTAAAGCTCAAACGTATCTAGAAAAATGACATTTCAGTGCTCAAAATCCCATTGAAAAGTAACAATAACTATACCAGCTCTTATTTAATTGCAATAAGGGTTCAAAAGTTAATTATTTTAACTAATAATTGCTTAAGTACTTACTTGCATGCATATGTAAATATAATACGTAAACGGAAGTTGTCTGTTCTGCGTCCTGCAACACTGTGAAAAACAAAAAAAGTTATGAAAGGTCTTTCTCAGATAAGTAAGTATACCGGCTACAAGTTGAGGTTGTAGATGCGTTCAAAAATCTCTAAAATATTTTTTTTCTCGGTTCCGTTTTAAAATTTTTTGAAAATTCTTTCACGGTTTGGCTTCGTAAGGTCTAAGGTTGGCAGAAAAAAATTAAAAGCTTTTTTTTAAATTTTTTGAAAAACTCATATTTTTCGAAATTTTCAAAAAATATTTAAAATTTAAAAAAAAGCTTTTAATTTCCAAAAGAAATTTCCAAAAGAAAAGTTGTTCAGGATGATGAGTTTTAGACGTTTGTGCATTTTTGGGCGATTCGGCGACTGGGTGACCTCGGAGGTCACCGAGGTCAAAGGTCATTTTTTTGTTTCCAAGAATTTAAAATCGCAGAATCGTCCAAAATGGATTTTCCGCAGGGTCCCGAAGCTTGGGGAGTGCATATTGACAAGTTTGGTTTTTGGAAAAATCCGGAAAAACCGGTTTTTCGGGAATAAAATCTAAGGGAGAGGTCGAATTGATTCGGTTTCAAAAGAAAAGTTGTTCAGCTCGACAAGAGCTATCGATTAGTGTATTTGATGACATGTTTTGATGAAAAATAGCTCAAGATATTGACAATGAAAAAACCGTTCTGGGCCCTTTTTGACCCCCTGTAGAATCCATAGTTTCAAAAACGTCAACGTAATTTCTTGTTATACCTCGAGGCAGTTACCTGGAGACTTGATTTAGCTGAAAATTAGGTTGATTTTCGAAAATTTTTGTATCTGTTTCCTCGTCGAGTAAATCGGGATACTACCGATGTGCGATTTTTTCAACTCCTCCTGTGCCCCACCCACATGCAATTAGATTTTTTAAATATTTTTTTCTAGTGATAACTATCATATACAAACACTTCTGGATGGGTTTTGGTTCATTTAAAAAATGTCGTGCTGAACGCATCTACAACCTCAACTTGTAGCCGGTAAACTATTCTCGCAATGGAGCAGCCTATGTGTAAAGCCGGGAGATCATCAGGGGTTTACATAATACATGTACTTACATACACAGATCATCATTTGTAAAAACTGTTTCGAGACATAACTATACTTGAAATAACTACACACAACTGTACGGTACACGATACGAGTATAATACAACCACCTTAGAGTGCAGAATACTGAATATTCAAGCAATCATACTTCATTGACCATTGTGTACTTGAATACAACAGACAACAGTCACGATAAATTTCCGTCATAAGTGAATATCAATACAACAGTGAATAGTACAAAAAGGCAGCAAAACTTCTAATCCCTTTTTCCACATGCATTTTCCTAATAAGTTACAGAGTAAAGTAACAATAGAAGAACAGCAATAAGGATTCAGTACAGACGCATAAAAATCGTACGATACCAAAAGGATTATTTAATTTTAGTAAGCAAGTAAAATTAAAGCCTGCGATTAATTGTGGTTATCAGTGTTTCTATACTAATTTTAAGTTGAGAGTTTAAATTTGACGTTTGACTTTTCTCTCCTAGCCTATCAACTACCTTTAGCAACATCAACATTTAGAAATACAAAGATTGAACGCACGTACATTATAATATAGGAAAATAGAAATTACGAATTGAATAATACTTAATAATATGATAGAATTCTTACTTTGAGCTTACATTTACATAGATTGTATATTGTTATGATAGAGAAAGCCGTCGTTGGAACTTTCTATGTATGCATCTTACTTTATCAAAATTGATACAGACATAGGTATAAACATTATAAAGATGGGGTGCACAAAATTCATGGGTGGAAAGCGTTTTGATTTACCAAAAGTTGCTTCATCACCGTGAGTTGTTGAAAACTACCTTCATACTATAAGCTTTTTCATTTGAAAGGTGTAATATGTAATGATTTGGTAATAAAAATAGTACCTAATCACAATATAAATATTTACCTTTACGTTGTATTACAAATTATTATTTGCATGTTTACTGTGACTTCCTTACAATCCCACAGCATTTATGGATAGTGCAGTATAAAACTTTTGGCAAAGGTATAGATAATTTATATACATAATATATAACAATACTAAAAATATTTAACTAATTAATACAAAACTAATATCAGGTTTTATATTAACCTATAATTGCCAGGTATAAGCTTGATTGAAATTCTCATAACAGTCATAACACAATTGAGCAAAGATATTATGAACAAGCCTTATCAATATTCAATAAAGGAACAATAGAAATAATTTCATATTATTGTATTAATGTGTGTACACATTTTACGTACACGTAAAATGTCCAGAAACCTTCTAGACATTATTGGAATTACTTGGGACTGGAATATTTTCCTCGGGCTGTAGCTGACTAACAATAACAACAGTATACGGAGAGCATTCGTCAAAGCCCAGTTGTGAACAAAGCCAGGCGTAGAAACCTTTTTCAAAATCTTGCACTCGAGCAAGCCAAACTTCCCAAATGAAAGACAATTGAGCCAATGCGGAATACAATCCAAGCCCAAAGGTTGCATTAATAATAAGAAGTGGGTAGGATAAAATTAAAAGAGGAGCTGCAAGAATACGCTTAAAAAATGGCGTCTCCTCCTCTTCAGTGAATAATGAAAGAACGTTGTACCAAACGATTGTCCCATAATAAAATGAATATGCAGAGGAAATGATAAAGATTATTGGGAAACAGCAAAGTGTCCATAAAAATACATGAAGACCTCGAGATGCAGAACAATAATTTGAAGATGTATTAGATTGTCGAGAAACATTATGAGAGTTTGCAGCTACCAGTCGTTCCAGTTCGTTTCGGGAAATGTTAACTTTGACATCAAGACACTGGCCACCTTTCTTTCCTCTGCGAATTGTTCCTGTAAAAGATACAAAAATATTGCTGCTATATTACTTACATATTATTATGTATAACGTTTAATGATATGACTAAAATTTAATTAAAAACATTGACATAATATAATATATTGCTAATTAACATGGTTTTATACCTGACAGAGTAGCATAATTTTCTTCTCCATTCTGCTGAATTTTGTCTTCATGTTGAAGTGCTGTTCCTTCATGGACTTCATCCTGATCTTGACCTAAAGATGATGATGCATGCGGCTTGTGTGGTTTTTCCAATGATGAAGAAGTTTCGTCAGTAAACACTACTTCATTATTTATATTAACTTTCTTCTTTTTCAATTATAATGTTGAACCTCTCGATGAGCCAGTTTCTGCATTATTTGTACTCGTACTTGTACTTGGAATACTTTCAACTTCTAAATGTTTGGTTGATGTTGTCAACTGAACTTGTTGTTCGATTGGGAAGCTTAATGATTCTTCGCTTTTGTTCGTCCCATCAACATTGTCAGTTTGATGGTCTTTCATTGTAACTGTAAACGAAATTTGGGATGATTAAAATTGTTAGTAGCACTTAATATCCATTCCCAATTTATAGCTGTAAGCAACAAAACAACATTTAGTAATCAAAATTTTGTATTTAAGTCTTATATAGTCTTGCAAAACGAAGAGTTTACGATTAGATTTTGATTTTACTTCAAGTGTATAGTAATTGTTATTGTATTTTTTATGTCAGTACTTACCTCACTAATTAGCTTCTTTTTGTTTTCATCACATAATTTGTATAACTAACGTTTACTCTGCAACAGTACAATTGAGACCAAATTACAAAAATAACTGTTTAACGTAGCTAAATAACAAAATAACAAACAATAATATCAAATATTTTACAGTTTTTACTTTACAAATAATGAAAAGTCAAAATTTTCAGTCTGAATCCGAAATCCGAATGTGATTTTTTTTTCTGTTTCTTTCGCGCCATCGCCGCTTCATAGATCATGTCCTTGTGTGGTTTTGTGTTTTGTGTAGAAGAATTTTTAACGATTAACACATCTATAGTAATTTTACAAATCTAATTCGTTAAATAGTATTTAAACCAAAAATACGCGGAGAGAATTCACATTGTATAAATTATGGTTAAAGTTGGGTTCGTCTACAAAACCTAAAAATCTGTGCTTTTAACCATATTTACGTTGTAAAACAGTGAAAGTTGTTCATGGTGCGTTTAGTTTTTTGGAGGATTCTTTTGTTCTGTGGTTCTGTGTGAATGATAAATATCAAGAAAAATGTGTACTAATTGTTTAAGAAAAGGGACATTTGCGGCATCCGAATTAAGAACTTGGAATTCCCAATCCGCTAAAAATAACATCGTATTTTGACCGATTTTCTACCAATTTTTATTGTTGATTTATTTGAAATTCCTATAATATATACCGTAATAGTTATATTATACTATAGTTTGTTGTCTGTATTCATGTATTCATGAGTTGCTGACTCACATGATATCACACTTACTCACTTACTCATACACCAACCAGTAATATTCTAATTGTCGGATTGATATTAAATTCAAAGTCAATACATAATAAATAATAATCATTATACGATTGTGTAACCAAAGTAGGTACTCTACATAAAACATAAAACACATAATATAATCAAGCCATACTATTGTTCTTATACTACTAGTATATTAGTATTACATAAACACCTTAAATACAACCGAAATGCCCGGCCTATCGTGTTCATATGGGGATGTCACCCGTATTGACCTTCCAATGCCGTTTTTCCTACTGGACGACCCGTTCATTAATTTTAAGAATCTAAATTATAATTGGAATCCAAAGAAAAATGTCACAGTACTTGTTAAAAGTCTAGAAAGACCCACAACAAAGTCTGTTACCAACGAGTAAGTGATTGATACATTGAGACATGATTATATTTAATATGTACATAAAAACAACTTTACATTTCTTGATACTTGCCGAATATTATTACACATTTTAATATTATTTCTTTTGTTATACAGAGATGGGGAGAATATGGATCAAGAAAGTATAGGAGGTTGTCCTTTGGAATGTCCATTTGATCCCAATGAAAATTTTGAGGAAGCCATCAGACCAAGTAAGGACTCGTATAAAGTTTTTATAAAATATTCTTGGTACATGATGATGTGTGATATGAAGAAAGTAATAACGAATAAAAGTTAAGCGTATGATATACATATCTATTCATTAAAACCAACCAACTTTAGATTTGCCTGAAGCTACCTTTCCAGGACTGGACTTCTCTTTAAATCAGTATTCATCGATGGAACTTCAAACTTGCAGGTAATTTCATCAAATTACAATATTGTTGGCCAAGTTGACAACAGCAAAAGTTTTTTTGCATAAAATCATTACTGTCCCATTACTTATATGTTCTCATTTATGCTTGTTTTCTCAAGGACGTTGGTTAAAAAAATTTATGACAGAGATGAGGAGACTTTACAAAATCTTCGTTTGGATAGAGGTATGTATAATGTATCTACGTTGAACTTCTGATGTTATATTATTACTTTTATTGTATTTAATGTACAAACTTCAAGACTATAATTGGTCATCATGTCATCGAAATAAAAACACAATATGTATAATTATTGATATCTAGCTATTCGTTTAAATACCTTTCCAAATTTCGTAATATTACAGTTGCAGGAAAATACACTTTCTCAAATCCAATATACGTTGCTTGCGATGGATCGCCAAGTGCAAAGGATTTGGTTATGATTGGATTTGACGAGGAAAAATTCCTAGAACTGAGAATGATGGGACCATATAAGAGACAGTCGACACAGCTAAATCTGGATCTTTTTTCAGCCTATCATCAGCATTTACCAAACGTGGTGCGAACAGAAATCAAACTTTGGTTATTTATTCATTATTAAGTTAATGATACAGTGGCCATCTACATATATAGTTATGTACACATGAATGTTCTGGATATAATTTTGGATTTATTTTATTCTTTTAAAAATAGGTTCCATCATCTGTTCATAAACAAGTTCATGCAATTTATGAAAAGCCACATGGACAGCATTCCGCAGCTGGGCAATTATTCATCGAATTTTTATGGTCAGATCCAAAGACCCTCTTCGAAGCACCGCCACCGCTAACATCTTTTGTTAAACTGGTACATGTGAAACTCAATTCAGAACAAATTTATAGTTACTCATAATAAAAAAAAATTCTAAAAATAATTTAACTGTGGTGGACTATCTTGTGGTGTAACTATAGACAATTAAACCAAAGCCTGGAGATGCGAATCCTTACTTAGTTGAGCTATGTAAGTATTGTCGTATAATTTATAAAAAATATTATAGTAATCATATCGATATTATTTTGAACGTGTTTGAAAAAGATAAATTTATAACAATTTTCAATGTACATATTTTGTATTTTGTCCCAACAAACATAGGGAAGGAAATTGAATACTTGGAAAACTTCATAGCTATGATGGACTCTGGAGAATACGATTCTGAGCAATCTATTTTAGCATCATCAACAATTGAAGCTGCAACCTCTAACAGCAGTATTTTTGAAAAGATTCAAGCACTTTTGAATGAACCATCAGTTCCAAATTGGAAAAAAGGCCTTGGGGCTGATAAAAACTTTTTTCAAAGTGAGAAGAACTACTTTATTGCAATAAATTATTTTTAGTACTGAATTTAAAGAATTGAAACTAAATATTACAGTTTTAAATATTAATGTTGGAGGTTCAATCTTCTTCTTTTTTATTGTTAAATATAGATTCTGACTCTATAGAAAATATGTTGAGACGAGTAACAGATCTAGACAGAAGTAACGTCGATTTTACGGACAAGTTATGGAGTATTTTGAAAAGTAAAAAGTTTTTTCTTTCTCTATATTGATCGATATTAAGCGTCAATCGTCAATTTTGTAAATACAGCTCAGTTCATTTCCTATACAGGTTAAATTTCACACTATGTAATTTTCCTTTTTTTTTAGCTGCAAGCAGTCCATCTGAACTCAGGGAATGTTTATACTACGTTTTTTCTAAAGTAGAAGCAAAGTTGTATCGACCATATGTAAGTATATAATAATAATATGTCTTTGTGATTACATTTCAAACATGTTGTACCAGAGGTTGAGAATATGGCCGAACGAACAAACGATGCATTGTAGCATGTTTTTTTTTTCCCAGCATTGCAATTCATTGCATATAATTTCCGTAGTGACGAAAAAAAAAGAAATTCATACAACATAATGAATAACAGTATGAATTTCTTTTTTTTTTCGTCACTACGGAAATTGTATGCAATGAATTGCAATGCTGGAAAAAAAATAACATGTTACAATGCATCGTTTGTTCGTTCGGCCACATTCTCAACCTCTGCATATTTGTGATGCGAAGAAAACATGCCTAAATATATTTTGTGGATTAGTAAAATACTTGTGGCTATAAGGACACAATGTATCTGCTTTTGAACCCGCAACTCCAAGTGTTTTACTAATCACCAGTAATTGTATTTATCTTTCCTTCAATGAAACTGAAATCTAAACTAAAATACTGCTCTCCAATTTTAGGTAAAAAATTGGAGAGCAGTGTTTTTCAATCAATACTTCTCAGTCTACCGTATGTATCAGTTTGTTGATTTATTTCTGATCGATAGCATGATTGCCTTCTCATTGAAGTTAATTTCTTAGTATGGACTAACCTTGTAGTAAGTAGCGTAAAAAAACCTTAGTAAACCGTATAGCCTACTCATAACTTATTACATGTATGAATTTTGTTGTTATCCTTTACAGGGTGCTACGAACCGTCCAAAAGACATGGATACCGCAATTCTTCGCAGAATGGCTGCCAAATTCCATATCCCTCTACCTGATCTCATTCAACGCAAACACATTCTTGGTATTTATTTCATTGCATTAGAGCATGACAAATTTAAAACTTTAAAATGTAAACCGTCTGAGTTCTGCATTAATTATCAATAAGATAACATATCAAATTAGTAAATAAAAGAAAATAATATAATATGTTTGCTCTTTTACTTTAGAATTGACTCTACGTAATGAGATTGTTGATTCAGACTACGATCTTGAGAGATTAGCAAAAGCCACGGAGGGGTTCTCTGGTTAGTAATTTTTTTAATGTTTACCCAAGTAAATATGCTTTGATTGGACATAAAAGTATCTAGGTATTCAATTAAAATGAAATGTATCAGCAAAACCGTGATTGCTTGGAATTTCAATGCATACTAGGGAGCGCGAAAAGCATAAAAAGTTTGGATTTGTTTTATTAAAAAACCAAAAAAGTCATATTAAAAGATAAAATCAACATTTTTAATTGCATTTTCACAGGCTCCGATTTGAAAGAAATCGCTCGTTCTGCCGCTGTAGCTTGTCTCGCAGATTTGCAGTTTAATAAAGCTGGCGAAGCTTTACCTGATGAACAGTCGTACATGTCGAGAGATCCTAGGTATGAATATTATGAACTCAAAAGCCAGGTCATAGAAGCCAGTCATCATTTTACAATTCTATTCTCTTTTAATCCCATGCCAAGCATACTCATGTATGTATATTACTTTGCTTGTGAATGAAAACGAGAAAAGTATTTATCTATTTCCGAAAAGTAGATCTATCGTTTATAGCCATCAAAAACATTGTTGCCAGGGTAAACTTGTATTGGCCCAACATGTATGACTTTTATGTAAATTTGGAACAAGGCTCTGTAGCCTTTCCATAGGCTGGACATTGCCAATGGCAACGGCCAAAAGTTATCTTATGGTCTTCTCGTCGTGCTACAGGGCCTTGATTTGGATCAAGGCCCTGTAGGCAAAAGAAAGCTATTTTTTCTAAATGCCTGAATTCGGGATTCGTTTTATTTATTTATTTATCACACCATGTTATGTACCTATAACATGGTGTGATAACTTTTGTTGACTATGCTTCAATTTGGAAATAGAATAAGTCAACAAAATATGTCGCTAATTACAGGGAGGTATTACTAAAGCCCTGATTTTTGTTCGTCGTCACATGAAAGACATTTCTTTTTTGTTTTTGTAAATAGTGGAACACCCGGGTGGTTTACAAAGCTAGGCTGGTTTGCGGGACGACGTTATTCTCAAGGTTCAAATAATGAAAATTCTGATGATGCTGGGTCATCTGCAAGTCAACGTAGTATGAATCTTCGACCCATTAGTATGCGAGATTTCGAATTAGCCGTAATGAAAGCTAAAGAATCAAGATCGCACTGTGGTTCTCAGATTATGAATCGACACAAAATAGAATTAGATTAACATATAACCTTTTGTGCAAATAATACTGCCCATATTGATTATTGTTTATAAATAAGATGACTAATAATTATTATGCAATCCAAATATTATCTAGTATTATAGTCATTTTACTTTTTGTGACGACGTATTTCACATTTCACACGATGCTTCACAGTACTGTTATAACTTAGTCACACGTAACAAGTAGGATCGTCCGGGGATAACTGTGTTGTAAAGGACCGCAACATTTGTGATGATGAAAAATTTGAAAACCTATTTACAAGTTAGATCAATGTTTTGCAACAAATAATTTCATACATTAAAGTACTGTCCTTAAACTCCAATATTCTCAATTTTCAAGTTAGAAAGTTCCCAAATAAAATCATAGTGCGCGTCAAAAGTAAATCATTCACAATTCGATTAAGATCTTTCCACAGTTTCGTGAACTTTTTTAAATCAATTTGATTCATTTTTTTATTACAATTTAAATGTTGAAGTAAGAAGTAACGAATGAAGTTAAAATTACATCCCAGTTCCCCCAGACGACCCTAACACAAATGTTAAATAAAATATTCATGAATTACGCTATAAACTGGGAAGCATGCAAGAATCTTACAACCAGTACTGTTAAAATTTAAAACCTTAGAGTATATAATATTATAGGTAGAACATAGAGATGAAAAGCAAAAACAATTCTGGAACGCCTTTTTTGTTAGAGGAATAAAATCAATGAAAATGATACAGTTTCTATAACGACGATAATTTCAGGATTTCTTTTCCAAATACTTCAAAGAGAAAGAATTATCATACAAGTCAGAAATCATCGTCAGTATAGAAATTGTATCATTTTCATTGATTTTATTTTTCTAGCAAAAAAATGGAGTTGCGGAGATTTTTTTTTTGGATTTTGAACTTTTTCATCTCTACTTATGTTCTACATACTCTAAGGTTACAACTAATATTATAATAATGAAAATTGAAAATTATAAAATACTACGTACATGTGCAAGGCCCTTTACAAAGGTTTCTTACAAGGTTAGGAATAGGACTGGCGTGCTTGTTTTTTCTGGGGATAAAATTTTCCTGAAATTTTCTGGCTCCTGGTAATTCTCGTGGTATGTAAAAATTACTAAAAATGCTTAAAATTCTTGTCGGGAAGAGCATGGGTGGTCATTTAAATAATTATAAAGGAACCATTGGGGGTGCCAGTGCCGTGACCTTGTAGGAGACGTTTGTGCATGTGAAGGGCCTAGATATATTTATGTGTACTTTTTGCTGGTTGCTGGTGTAGAAAAACAACCATGAAATGAGTGTTGCTATGAAACAATAAAAAAAGAAAAAATGTACGAGTCAAGTCAAGATTTTTTCGTCATATTCCAAGTAGGAAATGAAGCGCACCAATAGCTTAAAGAAACATCTATTTGCTTTGTTTTCACATTTCGAAATCTTTCAAAAAAGTAAGCAATCCACAATCTGCTTTTCAGTACAGTACCACACGACCTTAAGTGAGGGTCTAGGACCTAAGGTCATGGTTCTGGGCTGGATTTGATATTTTTCTCTGTTTGGATGGAGCTCTAAAGATTTCTACGTTTTCAAATTTTTACGCGTCAGTGGATGCATTTTGCAATTTGTCTTCTCAACAGAGAGGATGTACAGATAACAACCTATGAAACTAATGAAACTACAAAATACTATAATGTATTTGTTGGCATTACGGTTTTGACTAACGACATAATGTGAGTTTTCCCGATCATAGAGGTTACAGGCTCTAGACGTCTTCAGTCTTCCATTGAATGTGGACAGGAGCCAGAAGTTTGGTGAAATAAGGAAATTTGAAACATTCTTTCCTTAATAAATCATGGGAGCACGATTACACAGTTCACTGCTGTAAAATCGAAAGAGAGAAAATACTATATTATTGAACTTATGGAGTCCTTATCCAGCCAGTGATACGAATATTAAAGTGACTCATTTCCCAGAAATAAAACCGCGAGATATTATTGGGAACTAGGAACTGAATTGCGGGGAAAGAGACTGGAAATTTTCTAAGGAAACATTATTTTAAAATGTGTTTTCTGTTTTCTGCGAAATCCACTCGTAGCCCATAGATTTTTTCCCCGTATATTTGCACATTTTATTTGTATAAGAGGATGGACAGTATCTATAGGCTATCTATCTTATAGCTACTGTTTTCTTTCAGCTGGCTACCTATCAAGCTTCTCATTTTATCCGAATGCACCGACACCAAGACGTACCTAAATATGTAAGCATCCCGCATATTATTGCATGGAAGTGGAGTGGAGTGACAACCATGGATGGTCATGGAGGAGGACAAATCTTGCAGCGTCTATGTACCTCGCTAATTTGCCATACGAAGGAAAACTTGGAGCCTGGAATTTTTACAGTGACGTTTCCCTACTCTTACTGGGAAACTTGGTTGTGTGGATAAAGTTGTGAGCTCTCTGCTGCTCTCTGCTTGACTACTTTCTTTGGTGCTTCTCTCATGTTCTCTCCGGCTCAAAAGGAAGAACGGAAGGGAGACGAAGACGAAGGAGATGTGAGCGGCAAAACAACAACTTGGAGTCCTGTAACGAGAAAATCACTTGGGTTGTGTTCTTTCGCCCCTTTTTTAAGTTTGCCTGTGAGTCTACATACAAATGTATAGCTGTCTGTAGATAAGTAGATAACTAAGAAGCTGTAGGTTGGCCATGAAACCCTGGCGCTGAGTTGTTGAGTTCAGATTGGGCAGGATCCACATGGTCATACTGTGTGTGTGATTCCTTGTGAACATTGAACATAATAAGGTGCATAAACACAACCTCGTGCATACCGACATACTACACATGTACGTATAAAGTACACGGAGGAAGAGGATTAATAGACCGGAAACGTAGGATTTATGGCACAAAAAAAAACAGCAAAAATCCTGCACTTGTTCCTTGCTCATCTTCTTTTCTTTCCCTTTTCTCCCCTTTTTTATTCTCCCGTCCACATTCAATGTTCCATGTTGAACAAAGTTTGTGGAATTCTTTTCAATAAAGTCGTTACTTTCTTGTTCTTGCTCTTTTCCTCCATCCCTCTGGTTCTTTCTCTCTCTCTTCTTCTTCTTCTTTCTCATATTTTTCCACCCACAGACATCGGCAGACGAGATGTAAAAAAATCTCGCAATTTGTACCGCAACAATGTGCAAATTGGACGCCGCTTGAACATACTGTGGATAAAGAAAAGTTTGTAGGAGGCAGCTAACGAAGCAACCGACTGTATGTGCATGCTATATGTACATTTGTATAGACTCTACATGTGTATCTATGTGAGCAAAAAGTCCGTATCAGTCCTCGCGTTTTGTGAATTCATGAGATACGACGAAAATAACTTAATGCATAATAGGTCTCGAGGATATGAGTTCAATTACATAGTTTCACAATTCTCAAGCATTTAGTCTACGAGAGAGACAACATCAAAATTTTCAAAAGTTCAAAAAACCAAATCGGCAAAAAAAACGTTCCGTTGGTTTTTTTTTGCCGTACTCAGTATCTGCGAAACTGGGATTTACGAACGTCCAGCGAGGAAATGTGGTGACCCTATCGTGTCTACTTCATAGGTCAGTAGCTCAACAAAACAATTAGATTTTCTTAGGCTGGACTCCCAAAGTGACTGTTATGAAAAATTGACTTAAAACGTACTTGGGTAGCATCAAAGTTAAAAAAGTCAGGGAAATCCGGGTTTTGTGCCAAAACTTTTATACGTGTCATAGAGATCATGAGTCAACCTAGTTAGGAAATGCCACCAATATCATATGTATTTGCACAGGTTCATAGGAAAAAATCCTGATTGTTT
>JAQIVE010003549.1:0-16502 GCA_034698285.1 Sminthurinus bimaculatus | reverse complement strand
GATCCGCGATCTTGATAAAGGATGAACCTTAGTAGTAGTAGTAGTAGTAGTAGTAATAATAATAGTCGTAATGTACTTTTTATTTTTTATTTAGTTTTACGTAGTGGTAGGTATAAACGTTTTTTTTAGTATTTATCTAAGAAATATCAAAGGAGGAAGGTCTAAATCACTGACCTAGACCGCCAACATTACCCGGCACAGACACGGTTGAAGCCTGCTGGGGGTTTTGCTGCTGCGATTGCGATGTTGCTGCCATCGACGCAGCTGTTTTCTGTTTCAACATTGTCCAGTCAAATGTGTAATCGTACTGATGATTCAGGGTGCGGAAGAGGATCCGGAAAAGCTGTCGAAGATACATGTAGTCCGGCACTTCTGTTTAAGCGTAAAGATAAGAATAAGTTAGAATAAGGAATAAGTCAATCATAAGTTATTATAAGTTAAGTAATTAACGCGCTCACCCTTCTCGTCTTTTTTTTTTCATTGAGAAAATTTGAGAAGATAGTAAGGAGGTAAGAGGGTGGTAAAGAGGAGAGCGTCAGCTACTTATAACATTAACATAACTTACCTTCGAAACGGAGTCCACGGCAGTAATTTAAATACATTGCAAATTCCGCGGGGTATCCTTTGCACAGGAGTTCAACTGGAGTACTCATTTTCTTTTCACTGATTTTTTCATATTTTTGTTTCTTTGTAGCTGCTTTTAAACCTACAAATTAGAAATTAGATTACACATCATTATAGTAATACATCCGTAATAAAATTGGCTTATGCTATGGTCGTAATAGTGGTGAATATAATAAACTGCTCTATTTTGTCGCCTATATTTTGCATTTATTTTGCTATGTTGTATAAACATAAATAACGTTGCATATTATAATGAGCTACTAGGAAGATCAATAATCATCACGATATTAACCAGAAAATGAGATCGTTTGTTTGCTACTCCAAGAAGTTTTACATAGAGATACATTTTCCTAATCGTAGGCTACTTGAACCAATTTTAACTGTAATTTCTATCCTACTCATACATATATTAGTACGATTATTATTAATTAATAATTAATAACAATAGAAACAATTGTACTTTGTCATAGAATATTGTCATGTTACTTTTAAAAAAGCGACGTCTTACCGCTTTCCTTTCTCTCAGTTTTAAGATTTAAATGTAGGCAAGAATTGCTCATTAATTGCTTCGATTTATTTCAAATATAGAGCAAAAATGTAAATAAACATTAATTTACAGCTTTTGTACAAGTATTATGCATGTAAGTTTGTTGTGTAAAACAACTTCACCATAAGTAACAAAGTTGGAAATAATATTATTATAATCAATGGATAATGAGCAAAGATTGGCTAAATATAAATCCTGAAACTGAGAGAGAAATGAAAGCGGAAAGAAGTCACTTTTTAATAGTAGCATTATAATATTATTCTATGACAAGATACAATTGTTTCTACCTTTTTAGATAGTAGAGGTGAACAGGATGGAAAATGTAAGCATAGCGTGATATTTGCGCATTGCCAATGACGTTACAATATTTGCATTTACACAAATAATTACACATACACAAGCTTACAGTTTCCATCGGATTGAGCCCAATTTTACAACAATCCCCAAACAAAAACTTTTCAAAGTTTCATTTAAACTTAACTCTACATTAACTCTACATCATATTATACTTAACTCTTATATTCTGAAGACTATACTACGGTGATAGAATGAAGGGTATATAAAGCAAACATTTTGTACAAAATGATTATTGTTATAACTTTCAATCACATTTAAATTTCTTTTCTAAACCTTCATACTTTTGAAGTTGGAGTACATGTAAACCTTTTAAAGACAAGCAGGATAATCCGAGATAGAAAACTTTGGTACAAAACTAGCAATTTCTTCATAATAATAACTCAAAACGTCTTTTAAATGGCATACTGTATGCATTAGAAATCAGTATTTTATAAATAGATTATATTTGAAATAGAAAAGATTTAAACTAAAGACTTAAATTAAATTTCACATACTTAGAATATATTATTATGCATAATATTTAACCACCATAATTATAACATACCGATTGCGGGCAAAATATTAAAGAAATTGAACGTACACAAACTACTAAATATTTACGTTATTTGTATTGTTTCTATTTTTTATTTACCCTGCCATGGAAGACTTCCTCGATTGAAATACATTAACACATATCCGAGACTCTCCATGTCGTCACGCCTGCTCTGCTCAATTCCTAAATGAGCATTAATAGAGGCATACCGTGCTGTTCCTGTTAGGTTCTTGTCCTGAAATTTAAAATTGAATTTTTGGAAAAGTTACAACTGCATCATAGCGAAGGTGCCATTTTATACGAATATGAAACTGTTTTTTCAACATCTGTCATATAAATGTGGTACGTGGTACATGCACATGTGTAATAATAATAATAGCACACCTCTCGATAAGGAATGTGGTGACGAGTGCGGGAGTCACGGTATTTCTTTGCCAGTCCGAAATCGATCAAATATAATTTGTTGCAATGACGTCCAATTCCCATGAGAAAATTATCTGTTAAGATAAAGGAAAAGAATAAATTTATATTTTTAAAGCAAAAAATTTTAAATAATGCTACATACTAAATACATTTTTTGTACTTATGAACATCTCCATGTACATTATAAAACAGTATGTACAACATAATATTATAATAGTACTATATTATTATAAGGGTTCTTACCTGGTTTAATATCTCGATGAATGAAATTCTTTGTGTGTATGTACTCAACACGCCCGATCATTTGATCTGCGAGCACTAAAAAACGAAGAAAAAAAAGACTCAAAATTAAAATACTGTTAAATATTATTAAGGGGATTTTTGCACAAAATAAAACGAGTAGCCTGAATAACTTGAGTACATAATACAATTTCATTCTTCCTAGTTTCAGTCGTGAAATTTTATAATGTATGCTTTCTGTGAACGTTGATATTAATAAAACATGCTATGTATAATAAAAATCGAAATTTTGAGTTATATTAAAAATAAAAGGTAAGTATTTTAAGCTTTTAGCAGACAGTATTGTTTGATCGGGTAAAAGTATTTAATGTGGTTAAAACTATAGTTAAAACAATAATTGTTTCCTACAAAGTAAATATAAGCTATAAATGGTTAAATACATAGACCACACAATTTTTTTGCCTAGAGGTTACGGGGTCTCGTCATTGTGTAAGTTTTTTTTGTTTCCCCTGTAGTAGTAGAAAAAAGTTACAGAAGATGTTTACATAATTCCGAGATTTCGCAGATGGATCATTATATTGAACCTATATACAACTTGAACCTTTTGTTTTAAATTCCAAGTACTTACTTATTATCATTATATTTTATAACTTATGATCATTTTTATAGTATTTTTTCCCACTATTATTGTCCTTTGAATTTTTTAACCTACAAGAATTATTGAGCAAAATACACATGCTGATACACAACATAATATTTAAATATAATGCAACTCTTTTTCATGAAAAGTACTACTTAGACGGCATAAGCAATAATGACGTTTGCTTTTATAGAAACAAAGTATATATCGAGAGCATCGCGTAGCTATGAAAAGAGTAACATTATTTATAATATAAATAATAATGCTATCATTAGTGTAATATTATTATACTAATGATGTATCATTAATACATCATAATATATCCATTGAAAGATTTCGTAAAACAAATAAGACTCGGTTGCTGAATAAACGAGTAACCAATCGCAAACATTATTACTACATAAAACTATGTATCTACATGTACTTGAATATTACAAATACTATTAAATACCTTGATAATCCTATCATGTACCCTATTCTTAGCTTGATCAGACGTTTGAAAAAGCTAACAAACTACACAAGGTAATGCTGACAGCAGTATTCGATGACATAATTTTCTGGTAAAACATTACACAATGACTCTAGGTATTTAATACCTATTATATAATTTATAATTTTTTCTACAATAAGTATTCTTATGTTGTTTTTTTTTGTAATCTACAAGGAAAATGTATCTACACGAACGAGTCCCTTATTTTCTATATTCCAGCAGAAATCATAAATTATAAAAAATATTATACAAACTGAAACTGATTCTGTACATATGCAGACACTATTATTAAAATAATATTATACTTGAAAATAAAAATTATTGTATGTATGTATTTATACATATTCATCGGAAACAATAAAAAAACATTAGCATATTTATAAAGTATAATCATGTTGTATCATAATATCATAAGTACAATAATATGGCAACTTACTTAGCACAGTTTTGATTGTAAATCTACGAGAGCAAAAATTGAAAAGGTCTTCAAGGGAGGGTCCTAATAGGTCCATTACCAAAACATTATAGTCTCGTTCTTGTCCATACCAACGAATATGTGGTATTCCAACACCTCCTTGGAGAATTTTGTACAATTTACTTTCATACAATAACTGTGGATGTCTGGCCTTGGTACTCTCTAACTTCACTGCAACTTCCTACATCATACAACAACAATGAGCCACAGACCATAAGAATCAGATAACAGTTGTATAAATTCAATTCTTTGTATAAAATCATATTATTATTATAATCATCATCATCATCATCATCATATTTATGATGAAGAAAACAAAGCATTCTATCTTTCTCTCTCTTTTGTCAAAAAGAATAAAATATTAAAAATGAGAAGAAAAAGGAGCAGCATATTATTACAATAATATTTTATACTAGAATATTATTGTTCATAAAATTTGGAAATTCACAAAATGACTCTCTCTCTCTCTCTTCTCGCTGACACATACACATTTACTTAAACTTATGCTTAAGTATATTGCTTCACGTTTAAGTAATAAAAAAACATCAACAAAATAAATACATGACCTAGATCATAGATACATCAAAAATATCAAAAATAAAAAGGGTTTTCTAAAACATGACCATCCTTTTCATTTGTACAGGGTAGAGCAGTACAAAATTTGAATATTTTTATAACAAAATAACTACAATTAGTACAATGATCATCATCATCATCATGATAATTATTAAAAATGTAAATAAAGGAAGACAACGACGATGATGACGAAAAAAAGAGAAAGGCAGACAGAGCGAGAGAGAGAGACTAAGAGAGAGAGAGAGAGAGAGAGCTACAAAGGGGGAAATGACCGTCCATTTTATTTTGACTCTTACCTCTCCATTGGTAATATTAATACCAAGATAAATATCCCCAAAACTCCCAGATCCGATTTTCCGAACCAGGCGATATCGTCCACCAACAATGAACTCACTCCGTGAACTTGGAGTGGACGTGGCCATGGTTTACAAAACCAAAATTTCTTAAAAATTTGACCCTTATTTTAAAATAACTGGATCCACCACCACACACACACGACACATACAGTTGTACACACACACAGACGATTTCTTTCTTTCTGCTGAAACTCTCTTGTTGTAATATTATCGTCTCTCTCTCTCTCTTCCTGACACTTCACAAATATTTCCCAGCCGTACATGTACATACATACATACGTATGTATGTACATGTCCTGCAAAACAGAGGGTTGGGCTATATACCCCTGGCGCCACCCCTGGAGTCGTTGATTGAAACCAATATTATTTAGTCTTTCATTTATCAGCAAGGTAGCATTAAACTTCACTCCACATGTATGTATACTTAATTGAACAACGATTTTTTAGAAAAGACGTGGTAAAAGACTAAAAGACGTTACAATACTTAAAATATTATATTCATTAAAATGTAAGTACTTGATTTTTTTAATAAAAATTGTGCGAAAGGCTGGAATCTATTTACTTAAGTATTTACTTACGTTACTTTATTTAACATGCAGGAACATATACAATAATATAAATGCAATATATTACACGCGTCTCTCTGTACAATTTTGTCTCACAAAAATTTTAACAGTGTTTCTTCAAACCCGGAATGAATGACATCAATCCATCAATCCTGAATCCTGAACAATGAAGTATGAAGTACACATGTTTAGTTTTGTGAACTACAGTTAACGGTATAACTCATGGTTATTTTGTCATTCCTTACAGCATTTAGAAATGAGCATATTGTATGATGTAATTGTTTTCTTTTACTATTATTTGATTGTCAAGTCTTGAGAATAAGTTGAAGTCTAAGGTCTAATATTAGTAATATCATACACATAAGGGTACGCTTTATGAACTATGAATTTCATTACGATTATTTAAGAAAAACGTAGATCAGTTTTGATTTTAAATGATTACTTAAATTATATAACAGTACATTATTGTAATTCTTACAGGAGATAAGTAACTTGTGATTCAGTCTTTTACCCAGTATGTAGGTAAGTATGTTGTATAATATTATTTTGTATTCGAGCAAAGTGAGACCAACCAAATTCCATTTTTCTAAATACATTGGTATTAAATATTAAATATATGTACATGTATTGTGTATACTTGAAACTAGGACGTATTTTATGTTGTGTCGAACCAAGTATAAAATCACATCCTCAATATATTATTATTATTTATACCGGTTACCGAATATAATGATGCTATTATAGATTTTACAGTATTAGTTTATTAGTTTGTCGTCTGATCTTCGTTATGATACTTTCAGGACGGTTAAGGATTTGTTTAGCTAGAAAACTAGAGGCATGCGGTATGCTATCGATTTACATACTTATTGACTTTAATCAAATCTGAATGTTCTTGTAGACCTTGGACGTTATTTTACAAAAAGAAAATGTTGAATCCGAAATATCCGAATACAAAACAGCATTGGAGAAATTACGCACAATTCTCTGTGAACCGGAAAGAAATAGCAAGTATGTAAGTCGTTTGGTATAGGACAAATGGCTGCCATTAGCCTCCTGGAAAGTCCCATAATATAATTGAGAGTCGTCGCTTAATTATCATTGCTTAGAATTCCAAGATTTTTGCAGTATATGGTTTTTTTTACAGAGTTTCTTATATGTACAGTACAATGATTCATGATTCAAGTACTTACATAATTGCATACCATGTAGTATACAAAATACAAACTATAGCGTCAATCTCAAGGATAATAGAGACTCGGAGATAAGGGGTATAGTTTCCAAAAAAATAGCTTCGTTTGGTAGTCGAGGGGTTTGAAAGTTATGAAATTTTGGAAAATAAATGAAAAATGATGAAGTGATTCCAATTCCATTTTCGATGTCAAACATTCATCAAGATTTGGTAAGATGTTTGAACAAAACTTCAAACTACCGCAGCATAAAAAGTCTAGTAACGGAACTTAAACTGACGAGATGAGAACACAACATGTACTTAACACATGTAAATATGTTGCAACCAGCTACAATACTTGATCCCCTACAGTAATTAGTAAAAAGGTCGGTATAAGCTGACCTAAAATTGACACGACTTATTTTGATGGTACCGACTGAGAAAAGGTTTCCAGTTACAACCATGATAAGTTGGTTTAGTCGGAGCTTTTTTTTTCAAAATCAAGAATCAAGAACTTTAACTACAATTTATGAATTTACTAAAAGTGGATACGATGGTATGTAGTAGTAGTAGTAAATACAAAATGGTAACCAAAGTGTCGGGTTAAAGCGCAGTTTACGTACTGGAGTAGTGGAGCTAGGGCCTATAATGTACATTCAGCATCAACTTTTTGTATCGAAAGTGTCGCTCATCGTCGAAAGTGCAAAATATTAAAATATTTTTGCACTTGATGAAAAATTAGAGTTTATAGCAGGAAGCTCCTTGCATCCAAAGGCACTCTAGATTTACCCGTGAGCCTAGCCTTTTTCAGTTTGTTCGTTTGCCATTGTTCCTCATTCTTTTTTTTTTAGGTTTCAATGCTTCGACACCATTACCCCCACTGGAATTTGTAGACGGAGAGACGTCATTAATACTGATGACTCTCTCCAGAGTCTCCATTTTAATGGTGAAATAATATTATAGCAAAAGCGTTCAAAACAAAATTGGAGGACTCTCAGATCGTTTTTTAGTTTTAATGCAGTTTGTTTGCAGTGTGTTTGGGGCCTATAAAACTCATTTTTATATTATTATCTGTTGATTTTGACTTTTGACTATAGGCAAAAACTGAAAAATACCGATAAAGCTATTTACACATTTGAGACTCTGTCGAACTAAAGTTTGACATTTGACAGGGGGACGGTGGTGTCACAAAAGAGAAAAATATTGAAGTACACGAGTATATTATGCAATGTGTGCAATGTACAAGTATACACACTACACACAGCTCCTAATAATTAGAAAGATGAATAATTTTGAATTAGCTACCACCACCTAGTTGATTGGAATTAAAAAACTGTTACTCTCTTTTCTAAAGCATATGAAGGGCTGATTTGATTATCAGCCCTTCATATATATACCTTTCGTTTAAATGTTATCAAACAGTACCAATCGAAAATAAAAATGTCAAAAAGCACGGTTCTAATAATATTATAGTATTACGTAACCTATAACGTTCGTATAATGAAAATGCCAATAAAAAAAAGGATTGGATGCTTTTTACTGGAAAGAAAACTATTTGATACCATTTTTTTAATAACACCTGTGTCGTGTGTTCAAATGTGATGACAGAAATTTTTATGTGTTTTAAAACCATATTATAGCAATACCTTCAATAATACAAAAATTTCAAACGTTTCAAAAGAAAATCATTACTCAGTCTATAGTTAGATCATTGTGCAAGCAAACGTTTGAAACAGTAATAATTTTCATGATTCGGTACATTCTCACAAAGATTTCAATGTTTTAGAGGAGAAAAGATGTTTGGAAACATATGAAATTATATAAAATATGGATAGTAATATCACCAAATCTCCTCAAAAGTCTAGAAAAGATGATCAAGTTTGCCCCCTAACCTATATACATATGATATGTATGTACATGTATAAACTTACATGGGTTGTTTTGGGGAAACCGTTCTTCTGCAAATATAGTTTTAGAGATTTCTAAATAATATCAACTATTTTTCATTGTAAAAAAGCCAGGCGGGCTTGGATCGTCCAACTTACACGGGCATCATATATATATATATAAACAGCTTTTTCTCTATTTTTCGTGATACCCATCGTATAAAATAAGGATAGAGTAGTATAAGACTAGGACTTGGAATTGGAATGGAAGTTAGACAGGAAAACTAGCTAAAACAGCAAAGCTAGAAGAGCAAGTATAAAGTAAAGCTTTTTAACTTCAGCAAAGGTTGTCTTATATTTCTTCCTACATATTCCCATGTATATATATGTATGTATATGTATGTACATGCCCCCCCCCTCTCTCTCTCTCTCTCTCTCAGTAATGTTTCTGTGTTCCTTCATATATACATTTTCCCCAGCACTACTACGACTACTACTACTAAAAGCTTAAAGTCTACTCGCTGAAGCCAGTAGATATTATATTGTATAGGAAAGCTTTTGGTTTGGTTTCCTCAGTCGAATGTGATGTTCATGGGAATAATATGGTATACGGTATACGGTGTAGTAAAAGAGTAGAGCTTCAAAAAGTGTGTACTAGGTATATATTGGAAGAACCTGCCGTCGTCTTCTTCCCTGCTACTTCCACTACTACACTACATAGAATTTCTATGTGGAATATAGTGTATACTGTATACGTACTATGAGCCTTCGTATTTAATGGGCCCGTGGGTTTTTGAAATCTCCAAAGGACAAGGATTGAGAAAGAAGAAGGGGAAGCTTGGTGCTTGGCTGACTGGCCTAGCTCATTTCTATGTGAGTTCGCTTCGTATTCGTATGTATTCTTACAGGAGTAAAAGGAAGCTTCCTCATGAGGAAACTTCCCCTCCTGACTTTTCCCTCGATAAATTCCTGTTTGGAAACATTGTTGGAAAGACAAGGTTTTAAAATGTTTTAAAAAACATTGTAAAAAACAGAAAGAAAAAAATTCAAACTACTTACTATACATGATATCTATCATAGTATGTATGTATGTATATATGAAAGAGTTACAAATAAAGTTTTCTGAAAAATAAATAAAATTATATTCATGAAAACAATCGTCCATTTCCATCCTTGGTAGGTACATACATACTTACAATCAATATTCTCACAACTATTTATAATATATGTAGAATATATTATTATTGTTGTAAATAAAGTCACAAGCAAAGGGGACTCATAATACATGATATTAATAATTCCTTGTAATTGAGTTGACGTAAGCGAAAGATTTACCAAGGGTTTTGAAAAACAATTCTCGGGTGTCTTTTTTTATAATACTTGTTTTCCTTTCATCGTATTCATATTTCATATGACTTGAAATAGAATTGATTTGGTCGGGACTTGGGACTTTTGTGAATTTTGAAACGAAGGAAATTTCCATTAAGGATTGTGTGTAGTAGTATACTAAAAATGGAAAGTAAAATATGAATAAACAATAATAATAGAAACATAATATAATAATAATACAATAATAATTAAGATTATCTTGACTCATTCTCTCCCTGCTATTCTACATACACTGCTGTACAATGTGTATTATAGTATATTATTTTATGTTGAAGAAAAACCAAATTAAGAATCGGCTATCCCTCGTGAGCCCACAGTTATATGAGAACATGCAGGCAAGTAGAGATAAAAAGGCTCTCTTCGGATAGGGGGAGAATATGGGAAACAGACCAAGAGCTCAATGTACATAGTAGAGTATATAGTCAGAGAGATGTTGAGTAATGAAAATTCTGTAGTAGCAAGCAGCCTCATAGCGAGAACAACGAGGGAGAGAGAGAGGAGTGTATGGGGCAAACTACAAGGCCTTCGAATGACTTAGCTATTGGTTTCATCAGTTGAACTTCTGGCTCAGTTGAAGTAGTGGCTGAGTGCAGTTGCTGCTGTTTCTGATATCTCAGTTTTCAACATAATATTTCTTCGTATTCTATTACATTACACATAAACAATAACAAAAAAAAATATTCAAATAAAAACATTTCATTTTCGTGTGCATACATGTGTGCCGTCGAATCACTATCATTTTTTGTACAGGTATCATCCGATATTATTAGAATCTTGATAGAAAATTTTACATATAAATTGTAGTGTAAAAGTGTAAAAAAAAGCAACGTAAAAACGGAACGATCGGCAACAAAGAAACGTAGCTTTTCTGCTTGCTTGTTAGTTCTTCCAATATTATTATTACTATGTTATATATTCTTTTATAGTTGAATTTTTTGTTGGATTCTCTTTTTGTTGTGCACAATATAATCAACTCAAATATTATATAGATTTGGATATTTTACGTCAAACAGCAGTACAATACACTACATATTATTATTAGTAATATATATAAAATACTCTCTAGAATTTAAGCACCAAGTGTAATAAAATATTATTTAAAATAATTGTAGTATCTTCGTACAACCAGTAAAAACAAATTACAATCAATACAATGCGTTTAAAGAGAGATATATATGTATAGTACATAAGATAATAGTGTGTTGAGAGGATTCATCATCATCGTCATAAAATATTATTGAAGAAGGAAAGCACGGAATACTGAATGTGAATAATATACTACATAACATAATCAATATAATATCGTGTGAATTGAAAATCTATCAACTAACTAAATATAGCAAGGATGTGCAACGTATCTGCATAAAACTGAAAAGGAGACATTATAAGGATTACTATAATATTACTATTATACACACATAACAATCTAATTAATATTAGTTTTACATATAGATAATATATTCTACAAAATATTATAAGAAAAAAAAACCAAAAGTACGTGGGGGTGGTTCATGTGTTTGTGTCAGTAATCTGGATACATCGTCGTCATATTTGTCGTAATATAATATATATGTGTATATAATATCATACACTTCTATGTGTGTGCATGTAATAGGGAGTGTGTAAGTATATGTTGTGTACGCAATTTTTATTTTTCCATGTGCTTTACAAGAGACTCTCGTACATCGTACACACCATCATAAGTATACATACAACTTGCACATAGATTTCCAATTCCAGAATAAAATAACGTGTTAACGATATTCAATCAATCATTTACAATAATTGTTATATAACTAACATCTAACATTAATAATACGGTTACATTTTATTATTTTTATATGTATGCAAGAAAGAGAAAATAATTGTAAATTGTTTTCCTCTCTTTTTCTCCTTCGCTGAACGTACACATTTATGTTGAGAATACATAACACAATCGTGTATATTACTTAAATATTACAATCGCACATTGTTATTAGTACTACTATTATACTTGGAAAAATAACCAAATTGTTTGTGTTTTAGTATAATATAATATACTATCGTGGATTACAGAATATTATAGTGAAGTGCTACAAAAGAAGTTAAATTACATAAGTAAAGTGAAAAGTGGGTAAAATATGTCTTTTTTCGTCCAGGAGTCAAAGTAGAAAAAATTGTGTATTCAGCAGTGACAAGAAAACGTGCACAGTAAGTACTTGAACATTTTTTTAACTAGTTTTGTTCTTATTTATCAGTTTTTACTTCTTTCTCTTATCTTGATTTCTATTTATATACTCACGTGTGCGTACATACATTTATGGATTTTAACAATAATATATGTATATGCTAGATATTTTTTATCATACTTTGTACTATCGGACATATCTACGCAGAAGATTATTAAAAATAGATTTTAAAAGTGTATTTAAAAACATTACATACCCACCTAAGTACTTTTGATGGTTAGTTTTGTCTTAATTGAAAAGTTTCCATGTGTGTGAGTGACGTAAATTCTAAAAATTTTATTTTATTTTTTTCTTGTTCTTTGCCTTGTGATGAGTTCTAGTATAATATTATAATACTCACTCTCACACACAACGTCACTGTGAAGACCTAATGACTAATGACTACAAAGTCTACGAATAACATGTACATACATATAGTAATAATATAATGTATCCTGGCGTTTTCACTGCATAATGCCGAGGAAAATATTCGTTCTCTTCTTCTGAGCAATGCAGCAACTACATACATACATCAGAGACAAGCTTTATTTAGTGCTCACTGGAAGTAATCCATGCAGTTCCAAGCAATGTTCTCTTTTACAGAATCCGTATAAGCATACTTCATTATTACAGTTTTTTAAACTAGGCTTATTATGTCATCGTATTACAGTTTTTGTATTTTAGATATTCCTAATACAAGAAGCATTGCTAATTTCGTAAAAACGTTTTTGAGAAGAGAATAAACTCTACTACTATGACCATGTGACAAGAAATCGTAGCTAAATAGTAGCTACATATTACCAGTTAAAAACTATACAAAAGTAACGAGAATTGTGTGTACTGCTTGACATCGGGATTTTCGTAGACCTAGAAAAGTTTTACAAAATGAAAACTATATATATAAATAATGGAGATTACAATCAGTATTAAATTTTTCAGAAAATTTGACCGCTCAAGTATTTATAATACAAATACCATAATGAAATAATATTGTAGTATAATATGTATCCTGATTTTATGATACCGTTGGTTGATTCTATGTTTAAGATTTTTTATGTAGGTATTGCAGTTATGTTGTAAATTACTAAACTTACTATCATATTGTATAACATGTAGTAGCTATACAATACATGATGTTATGCAGAAAGGATTCTGAACCTTCTTTTAACGAACCATCATCGTCTGAGAGAACATCAGCTATATAGATTCAGTATATAATAACTAGCTTCTAGTACTAGAAGTATTAAACTAGTGAGTCGCTGTTGTTGTTGTTATGCTACAGCTCTTTAAAAATATCGATACAAACGAATACAAATCACTAATCTAAACTGTCTGCAAACTGGGGTTTCCGGTTCTCTCTCCCTTCTGACTGACGCTGTTCAAGTTCAACTTGAAACTGCAAAAAGTCTTGGCTGCGTGTATCTATTCAGTATGCACACTGAATACATATATAATAATAATAATATTGTAACTAGGTATATTTGAAGTTTTTTAAAATAAAAAAATTCTATGTATTTGCTAGCTAACTATACTATGCATATACATACAATCAACTATGTACACTTGTTGTATGTATTATAAATTTTAAAGAATACCTACCTACTCGTATTTTATTTGGCTTTCCCCCCTTTTTCTGTACTCCATATTATGTACACCATGATCATTATTATTATTGGATGTGTACAGAGTGAGAACTGTACTATAACAGTGTTGTATGTTGTATATTGTATATGAGTATTTGACTACATGAGGTTGTCTTCTGTCTTCTCTGTTAATCCTATAGAATATAACCTAAGAGAGTATAATAAGCGCTATCGCAACTAACTAACTAACTGACTGAAGACAGTACACATAGTAATAGTAAGAGTTAGTGACTGTATTGCACAGAAACATGAGCAGTTAGCATCTAGCATCCATTGTTCTTCATCTTCATGGACACTGTTTTCAAGCTTTTCATCTGACTTTGAAAATTTCAATGCATAACACAGTCAAGTACATTATGTTTGGCTCTTGTGTACTTGCATGACTATGTATGCTATCTATGATAGTGTCCTTATATATCTTTATGATACATAAATGGAGTAGTGTATATATTTACGTAGAGTACTAACCATACTTTTGATGATGATCATGACGGTAATATGTGTTATAATCCTTGCTGTGAATCCGCACATATATCTAATGTGTATGTGTGTGTGTGTGTATTGTGTATGTGTACTGTATGGTTGGTTTTTCTTCGTAGTCGTCATTTTGTCGAGAGCTTGTTTAACTTTTGCAATACACCCATGGATATAAATGCTGGGATTGGATGGATTGAAATTGAGATTCAGAAAAAGTGGAAATGGATATAGATGTGCTTAAACAGGCAGAAATACAGAGGTGAAACAGGCGGATAAAATAATATAGATTTCCTTGTATACATGGAATTTTTATTTTCATAATATGTATTCCTGATCTATTTTCTAGCGATTTTTGTAGTTATTCACATGTAGCTTTGAGCTTCCCAAAGTCCAGATTTTTGTTTCAGCATGGCCCAAAAACTATGCTGATGGATGTTTCGTGTTGCTATAAAAGACTGTAGTATATCATTATTCTAGTAGAACATTTTCGATTTTTATGAATTCCACAGCATTTCTATTTTCAAATTGTAAAGGGAATGAATGAACAATTTTACTAAATAGTTTACAGAAATAGAAATTGTAAAATAAAATCTGCATGATGTACGATACAAATCTACATGCATATGACTTGTGCTTCATTTTACTTCATTTTCTTCAGTTTGCTACCGATACCGATATGTTCCATACATATACTTCACTCGTCATTCGTATATTCTAGGAACTTCTGAAAACTTGGAAATATTCGTGGTAAAAACTGGAATGATTGTACAAAAATTTTAAATTATAGTCAGTCGAAGTTTATCTTACAATGGACGGATAAAGGACATAGTACACGGTACACTATCTATCTATGTACATATCTGTACAGTGTTCACGCATATTATATCGAGAGATAAAGTCTCAACCATGTCTATAACGTACTTTGAAAAGCAAAAATGCGAGAGGAAATTTTTGTTTTTAAATTTTGTGTTCATTCAATTCATTTGTGTTTTAAGTCCTTACATTTAAGTAAGTACATGTAAGAATAAACGTATATTTGTTGAAGCTATTTCTCTGTACATTTATATTTGCGTAGATATATAAATAATGTATAATACACTGTGCATTGCATATTGACATCCTAATACCTATACTATAATGACAATCGACACGTTTCCATGTGTATATGGACATCTTTTCCGTTTATATATGAATTTGTATGCTCTTTTCATATTATTTCTATATAATAACGTGCATACATATGCATAATATGTACATGTTAAGTTATTGTTGGCATATGAACTGCAAAACCCAATATGCATTTATTTTCCACAACTTGAATTTATGCTGAGAGAGAAATAAATAAATAGTACTGAAGGTTTTCGTACAATTCTCTCCCTGTATATAATAACTATATGCATTGAACACATTGTACACATACATATAAGATACAACTTGCATCGAAGTGTGTATGAATTTTGTAAATGTATTGATGCTAGAGCAGTATTATACAATAAGTAATATATAGCTAACTTTCGTACTTGCATGCTGCAAAATACACAATGTTCGCGTGGATATATGTGCATAAAATCTGTATGCATACATAACACATGTGTAGTGTGCAAGTAACGAAAATGAAAAAATGTATGTATACTGCATACTGTCATATGCATACACAAGTATTACATATGGTATTATGCATATTCACTGACTGACTATGAGGGGGGGAGTAGCTGTAGAGGACATCCTACTGGGGAATACTAAATGTAATATGGGTACGAGTAGATATATATATATATGTATACATACATACTGGTTTGCTGTGTTGCGATTGCGAGTAGTGGAAACCGTATACACTGAAACCTGTATATAGTGAACTCTCAAGGGGGATAGGTGTTTGGTTCACTATTTGGAGGGTTTACTAAAT
>JAQIVE010003548.1:0-16504 GCA_034698285.1 Sminthurinus bimaculatus | reverse complement strand
TTCATAAAGAAAGTAGTCCGCAATCTTCGACCATTTGATCTGTAGACGTCAAATAGTTCTTCCACTGAAATAGGGAAAATAGCATCAAATGATTATGACCTCTACAGGTCAAATGGTTGAAGATTGCGGACTACTTTCTTTATGAAAATTAGTCGGAATTTAATGGTCTTTCTTGCTATGTCATTTAAAAAATATTTGGCGCGAAAATTTTAAATCGTAAAATTGACTTTTTATGTTTAAAAGGTCACCATTTCCTCATCTTTTATCCGACTTTAAAAGCCCCGACAGTTCTGAAAACGCAGAAAACTAAACTTCAACAATAAAAATTTGAATGATAACAAAAGTTTAAATTTCGATTTAAAATCCGGGTTTTTCTGGTACGTTACCCGGGTATTTTTGAAAAACCCGGGGAAATTCTTTCTGAGAAACCAAAAGTTGTAGTGCATGCAAATACCTTTCAGAAATGCTAACATACATTCAAATCAGTTCAAAAGTTCCTGAGATATGAATGAAAACGTCAAGCATGTTTCATACTTGGTCTTGACCTTTGACCTCTTTGAGCACCATGTAAACGTTGACCGATTGACTTGAAATTTTACAGTCATCAACTACACTAGTGTAGGTAACTTTGAACCGAGAATCGTTGAGATCCAACAAGCTTTTGCATTTTGGACATCCCTAATATACCCTATATAGATATGTACCAGCGTGGGCACATGACCTCTCCCTGGATATACCCTCAAAGGTCATCGGATGACCTCGGGGTCGCGGCTACTATTGGGAAAGGGCATGTGACCTACACGATGGCACTGTTAATTTTTAATTCGGAAAACTTTGGAGGACACACACACACACACACTGACAGAATTGATGCTTTAGAGTAGTAGTAGATAATATACATATTGTATTATATTATTGCATTCATCTACGTTATTATGTGATGATAATAACTTTTATCTACCATTCATTCGTGTACATATTTGCGTTTATTATACTATTACTTAGTATTAATACGGATTGCAGTTAAATATTGTGAATTGTGAATAATATAATTTTTAATTGACATTACAGCATACTGTACTGTACATGCCACAGTATATTATTGCATAGTATATTATCATTTCTTGTTGATTTTGAACGAAATTGTTTCGTTTTGATATACATTGTGATGAATAGACTTTTACAACACCGTGCTTAAAAGGTTAATTATAATTAAATTCATTTAAAGCACTTAATGTGCATGTAAATGCTTGAAACTTTCAGGATAGTTAGTTCTTGAACCAAAGTAGTTGAATATGCAAAAAAGTGAATATACCTCACCGGGTAGGACTCCCGTGATGGGTCACAAATAAATAAAAGTAACAGAGAGGAAATAATACAAAATAAAAGAAAGGGAAAGGAAAGATGTGAAATGGCATGAAAATTATCCACCATACGTTAGTTTATGATATTTTCGGATTAATTTGATTGCAATGGGTGACACTCATTTCAACTTATGTGTGAGACAAAGAAAATTTCCCGAGAATTCAGGAGGGAGTGAAACTGTGTAATGTGTGTGTGACTGCTTGTTTGTTCCTGTACATTGTACGTCGTACGTGTCGTATGCATATTCTGTATTCTGTATATTATATATATGTATGCTTAATCCAATTAAATGAGAAACGAGAAGAGGGAAGGAAAATTGAATTGATATGAAATGAAAACTGAAAAAAATTGGCCGGTGGCCACATGTATGTATGTATTATGTACACACATACATACCCATTATGCAAACCTACTTACATACAGAAAAAAGAAAGAGATGACACAATAATATAATATCGAATATACTTAATACTTATGTATGTACAATAGTAGTTAATAGTAGACGGCTGAAGACGTTAGAGAAAAAGGAATAAGACCATTTTTTCTCAATTGCAATTCTCAGTATTCTCTCTCCCACTTTATATTTTCGTTGCTTTCAACTTCCGTCATGTATAAAATATATTTCACCCATCTTTTAAGCCTCAAATGTATTGGTATTATGAATCCTTATAATATCTGTATGCATAATATTATACATATAACTTTTTATGTGAAATGAAATCACTTTTCGCCCACGCTAGACGATGGATGGATGGACGGAACAGTGGAAAAGAAGAAAATAAAGAAGACGAAAAAGCAACAAAAGCATGCATAATAAAATCATATATGTAATCATATAATAATAAGCATATAAAAGTAACAGGGCATCTATAATGCAGAATATGCGGGTGTTTTTCTCATGCCATGCTTCTGGATCTCGTGTAAAGTTTGTTATGTTACATGTTATAAAAAATGTTCTTTCTCTGTTTCTCTCTCTCTCTCTCATTTCTGGCTCACGTCATCAACGCAATGTCACTAAAAGGATCTTTAAATTTAGACACGAGAGTCAATGAGAACCAACTTTTAAGAGAGCAAAGAAGAGAGGAAGAAGAGAGAGAAAACCGGAGAAAGAGAGAACGAGAAAGGGGATTTTGAGTTTTCAAAAGACGACGACAACTGCTGTACATACATACACATACGTGAGTAAGTAAACGTACATGTTACATATGTTTGCTTGGTGCACTCTGTATAATACTCAGGATCATCAGTACTTTTTCTTGATCACTTGATTTCATTTCAGTCTTCACTTGTCCTCTTAGTTGTCGTCGTATATCCTTCTCGTCTCGTGTCTCTCTGTGCAGTGACTTGTTTTCTTTCTCTCGTGTATGTAACGTAATTTCGTTTCGTGCTTGATATTTAGTGTGTGGAGAACCTGTGCTGTGCTAATTTAATATATTTTACAGTATCTGTGTAAATTTTACCATTCTATCTCACTTTCCTCTCCAATTACGTAATTATTATTAAACTTTGATTGCCGTCAAGGAGTCTTATATTTTTTCACACATCTACATCCAACCGTTCCCAACACAAACAAGAGCAGATAAAATGGCAGTAAGTTTTTAATTAAATTCGTGCATGAAATGAAACCGAGTCTAATTATTGTTTATACACAAGTACATATATTACGGTGCCAAATGAAGAGTTTCTCTAGTGATGAAAGACGGAAAAGAGAAATCTGAGATCTAGGAGTATGGAATTAATATAATGAACGTTGAACGCCCCACAATCACCGCAATGTCATTTAATTACAATGATATGTTAATAATGTGTAGAATACTAATGGGTAAATAATAATAATACTTCTCATGTCATATCCTAGGGAAAGAGAAATAAGGAATTAGAAGCTGAAGTTGCTGGATGGATCAGTGATGTTTTAGGAGAGCCCCTGCCTAAAGGTGAACAACTGTTGAAAAATTTGATACTGATGTTTAGAATTAATCGTTTTCCCGGATTCCTTGTGCTGTACATATTTATGAAAGCAACTGATGAAGAATACTGATGAAACTGCACAGAAATTAGGACTAATTGTATTATTATGTTAATGTCCAGGTGCCATTGAAGATGTTCTCAAGGATGGAGTCATCCTGTGCAACCTTATTAACAAATTAGCTCCTGGCAGCGTCAAAAAAATTCAGACCAAAGGAACCAACTTTCAGCTCATGGAGAACATTCAAAGGTATCGTTTGCTTATTGTATTTATGTAGACGAATCAAAGATAAAAACTGTCCCAAGTTAACAAACATGGTAGGGCTTTTATGATTTTATATCATTCTTCTGATGCTTTTTATAAGTGCTCATTAATTTTTGGCTCGTGCAAACTATTAAAAGTTAAAAGTGTTCCTTGGCAACACAGGACTCGTTGCCAGCGTATTAGGGAACATTTTTCATACACGAGTTTTGTAACGAACATTATTTAAACGAAAATATCGAGATCTTTTCTTTATGTATTCCTATTTATTGCTAGTTTTTTCTAAGAACGAGAATGAGCTAAAACTAAAGTTCAAGTACAGCGTTGAATGAACATGTTTATAAAATCTTTGGCAGGTTTCAAGCTGCCATAAAAGCGTATGGTCTTCCTCAAGAAGAAATTTTTCAAACAGCTGATCTGTTTGAAAGGCGAAATATCCCACAAGTCATCCTCAGTCTCTACTCCCTCGGACGAATTGTACGGATAAGTTGACGTGTTGCTTACATTTGTTGATATCATTTACTTTTAACTAGTTATTACCGCTTTTTTATCTCTCTTATCGCCAACTCGGAAATGTCTGATTAAACCTTGATCAGCAATAAAAAATCGAATTGCAGCAATTTTTATAATCATTATTGCATATTATGTTAGACTCAAAAACACCCCGAATGGACCGGTGCGACTTTGGGACCTAAAATGGCCGATAAAAATGAAAGGTAGCAAATTTTCGAAAATTTTACACACATATTATCCTGTATTGCGATTCCTTATCACTTATCACTGATCACTCACCCTTACTCTTTGATTACCGATTTCCCAAAGAACATACGCTTGTGACAAATTTTAATACGCATTAAATTTTTAATAATTTTAAAGGCAATTCACTGAGGAACAATTACGAGCTTCAGAAGGTCATTTGAATCTCCAGATGGGTTACAATAAAGGAGCTTCACAATCCGGCCATGGTGGAATGGGAAATACCCGTAAGAATCGTTTTTCAGTCCGAAACATTGTAATTACATTGCTGCATGTATACATGGCTGCCGTACACATTAATAGTGCATAATGCAAGCATTCATGTGTATGTTTTTTATTTTTCCCAGGTCACATGTAGAAGACTTTATCATCTTTATCTCAATGAAAAATACTCGAGTGCCTTCTTTTATTTTATCATGACAATATTTATTATACTATACGTACCAAGTGGAGTACACACACATTTTAATATGTATGTATGTAACATGTAAAAAATATATACAATGTGGTATGATATTATATTTAATTCAATCTCAAACCTCAACCTGCCCTCCTTAATCGATTTTTCCAAATACATAGTCAAATATATATACATATATGCCAACTACCAACCTGTCCAACCAATATTTAATATAGGTATATTAATTATTTTATTTGCATTTTATTCTCATCTATGTAATTTAAACTTACGTTTTAGATACTTTAAACTGAGAACTGTGAACATTATGGATTATGTACACACACACATTTTACGTTCAAAGAAGCTATATTATTATTGTTATTGCAATATTAAATAAAAAGGTTCTGCAAACTCGAACTTTGACTATGATTTCAGTCTTTGGGAGACTTTCTAAAAATGATATCGAAAGGTATATATTTCAGTATATAACTAACAGAATTTTTCAAGAAGCCATAATATTTTCTCATGTTCCAAAGTTCGACAAGTCTCAAGTCGAATTCGTGTTTGAGTTTACAAAACCTCTCTATTATTGAACTATATTCTGTGTTAGATATTGTGTTTGTGCCAAATTCCTTCACTATGAAGTAATGTATGTAAAAATACATAAATTATCAATAAAAATAAAAATACTTTAAACTATCACACTGGTTTTTAACTGTACATAATTACGAACAGACCACAGACGTCTCAACATATTATTCATCCTCGCAAGTTCCAAACTCCAAACTGATTTAGGATATAAGTACGTAGCTGCATAATACTTACAATGTAAAGCACATTAATTTTATGAATTACGAAAATAGAAGATGCACTTTGTTGCAATTTTCGACTTCAGAAAAAACTAGCACGTCCAATCCAATCATTCGCTTATGAACTTCACTAGAATGGCAATGAAAGTACTTAAAGAAAAAGTAAGTCTTTGAAATTCAAAGTATTTTGTGGACTCTGGATATTCAGCATTCAACACTTCATTGGCGAATTAAGACAACCAGAGAGCGTTTCACATGCTTGGATTTAAGTAAATTCACCGTCAAGTCTTCGATCTCTCTCTACGTTGCGAATTTATTCGCAAATTGACGGTAAAATAGTGCGTTTGGATCAGACTTGTTGCTAAATGCAAAGAGCCACTACACTAAACACACACCTTTATTACTTTTAGTATGCGAAAAGCCGGGATTTTGAATCTTGCTTGCCTGCAGTCTACTCTATTCTGTAGTCTGCCAGTTGATTACACTGAACTGAGTTCGTCTTGAGTGTTGAATCAACAGGCAGCAACAAGCCATCGAACAAGAGCAAGACATTCGCTGCTTCTTTTAGTTTTACTGACTACAATTAAAGTGTTTATTTAATCACGCGTCCTATTATCTTCGTTTTATTGAGTGGAGATACAAAGTTATTTATATCTTGTATAAAAAAGTATTTTGTCCTGTATACTTTAGATTTTTAGGCTTGATTTCGTCTTGTCTGTCGTTTGATTGCTCGGCTACATGCTACACTCTACTTTACTATTTATTTTGCTGTTATTTTGCTACCAAGATAGATTTTTAATTTTATAAAATATTATCATGTGAGAGTGTGCTGTGCTCAATGTAAATAACTACGGTTTATGGACTTACCCAATTAGTCCAAAAATTCCCGGAGGCATTTATTACCCAGGTATAAATAACTTTTAGAGATTAAATTTAGTTCAAGTTTATGTTTTTCTGAATTTTATGACTTTTGCCTTTTCGTAGTTGAATGTTGAATGATACGAATGTATATCTTATAGATGAAATACGTAAAATGTTTACAAAAAAGTTAATGCGATAACAATATCTTCCTTGATGTATGATGATTGACGTCGCACGTATGTATGTAATGATGTGTAATTAAATTTATTTGACATCTAGGAGTAAGTTTTTGAGTCGGAAAACCGAAAAGGAGAAGAAAAAAAAGAAGAAGAAATTACGATGAATCCAGAACCTAAAATCTTGACCTTAGTACATCAGGATGCTCCAAAAATTAAAGGGCCCAAGGCCCAGGATAGCCAGCTCGGTTATCAGCATACTTTGGTATGATATCACCAATTATCATTGCACATTACAATTAAGATTAAAACTATTGACTGCATTATATTTACATTACCTTAAGCATTTAGGATTAAGTATGTGCCATATATTATTTTGCTAACTCTATGCTTTTATATTATGATATATATGTACAGCCATGCATACATATATTATTTATATTTATAATGATGATCTTAGTTTATTAGTTTTATGACTACTTTGTATAATCTAATAATTCCTCCTACAAGCCATTACACGGTGTCTACAATCTACAAGTGTTCCGAGAGAGAGTGTACCTTTGAGACATTTCTATTAAGTAGATATGGAGTATAGAGAGCAGAGCAGTGTAGTAAAGTCGCTGTACTACACTAATAAATAATAATTATTCAACTGAATAAATCAGCATAATTTATTTATGCTAGACCATGAAACACGAGGAACTGCCCCATATTACTATTCTTATCGTAGACTTTTATACACATAAATACTTATATAGCTCACTCACTTGGAAAATGTCAGCCTAGAATAGAAGTAGAGAGTATTGGATATACTTACTTCAACTATTATAAGCAGAAGTATCTAATATATTTATACACATCCCTTAGCATAATATATTATGGATTATGGATTTAAACGACTAAATGTTCTCTCGTCCCGCTGTGTTTTTTTATTTTTGTATTATTGAGCAGATAATTATAAAACAAAAGTTTCACTGGCTCCGAAATTAATATTCAGTCAGACACAACATATGTATGCATAGTACAAGAAAATTGATGTATCATAATGATAATATAATCATGAGTACCTGGCAGATTAGCAATATGTAGGTATGAATTAAAAATTGTATGCTTTAAAATTAAAATCTTTCAATTTAAATTACGATTACGAAAAAATATGAAATGCCTTTTTGACATTACAGAATAGTTTTCAATGCATTTAACGGCTTTTACTACAAACCAAATCACTACCAAAATCAAATCAATTAGATAATTAATTAGAAAGAAGGACACAATTTTATGATATGCACTATAAATTATGAATTTGCTTTAGATGTATGGTCGCTACACCACAGATCTATCAGCGTATGCCAAGGAAGAAGCAAAGAGACTCAAAGCCCTTGATCGTAAGCGAAGGAGAGATGAATATTTTACTAGGAAGAGAGAAAAAACAGAAAGATCTCGGATTGTTCAAAGGATCTTTGATGTGTCCTATTTTGTGTGGAGGAAGACTTTTGCAAGACTTGGAGAAGATTGGGTGTTTCTCGGGATTCTGGGGATACTCATGGCCGTAAGCAATTAATTAATCAAAGAAATTATAGTTACAATGGGTATTTGGTGAAAATTTCAGGCTTTAAGTAAAACTTTAACGTTTTTTGTGGAAATTTTAGACCATTTCATTCCTCATGGATTGGGGAATCGGAATATGTAACAGAGCAAGAATCTGGTTGTACATCGATATTAATTACCACATTTCAATTCAGTATTTCTCTTGGATTATCCTCCCGATTTGTCTCGTCCTATTCTCTGCGGGTCTAGTCCATGTCATTGCCCCGCAAGCCATCGGTAGCGGTATTCCCGAGATGAAGACAATTCTCCGGGGAGTTCGTCTCAAGGAATATCTGACGTTTAGAACGCTCTTTGCCAAAGTTGTAGGACTCACAGCGTCCTTGGGGAGTGGAATGCCTTTAGGAAAGGAGGTACAAAAGATAAACGACTCCAAGAGCAATAATGTTTCGCTCAAAACTGTTTGCAGTTTGAAAACCTACTTGAAATGAATATTGCGATTTTATTTTCTCTTTTTATGACAGGGTCCATTTGTTCATATTGCTAGTATAGTAGCAACCCTTCTTTCTAAGCTCACATCTTTTCACTCAATTTACGTGAATGAAAGCAGAAGCAATGAAATGTTGGCAGCTGCTTGCGCTGGTGAGAACTGTATTTCTTATGCACTATTAAGTCATTTATTCAATTATTAGGTATTTTAACTAAACCTATTTAGCTTTCTTTTGAGTTAATTCACTATTTATTGTTCTATTTTCAGTCGGTGTCGCCTGTTGCTTTGCAGCCCCTGTTGGCGGTGTGTAACGACTAATGAAAAAAATGAACTTTTTATTCATTGGATATTTTGTAAAAACTTTAAACGAATTTAGCTATCATGAATTAAATGTGCTCCATCCTTCTCTACAGGTGTCCTATTCAGTATTGAAGTCACAGCGGTGTATTTTGCTGTGAGAAATTATTGGAGAGGGTTTTTTGCGGCAGCTTTTGGAGCTACATTTTTTAGACTTCTTGCTGTTTGGTTCCAGGGTCATGGTATGATTTTACACAGTATTTAAAAAAAGATAGCAACAACCATGTAAATGTATATTATTTGTATATGTGTTTATTTATTGTGTTTGTGCTGTTCACTGAAAACTGATTGTCATTTTTTAATTTAATTGTTACTTCTATAAGCCACAGAGTGTATTGATAGATTAATTTTTGATTAATTTGTGTGTTAAATCTTCCGTTAATTTGATATTTAATATCTCGGTGTGTAATTTTCTTCTTTTTTGTTGTTTTTAGAGCTTTCATAATGTAATAATTAGGTAAAGCTTTGTACCCTTATTACAACTTACAAAATACGAATATTTTATGCATTCTATAACGCACAAATTATAAATAGTAAGTGACACTATACACTATTATTCGTTTTATTCTATAGGAATGAAACATATTTGGTAGGAATTACCTATACAGAGAAAAGTCTCAAATGTGCACATTTTATTTTTAAACGTTTAAAAGATGCTATACGATGTTTCCAATTTTTTAAAAATAAGGATTGTTACTAACTCACAATTTATGCCTCATATCGTTTTAATGTATTAACATCTGTAATATAGCAACAGTTTGGATAGTTTTTCCTATTGTTGGAAAATTTGCAACATTGTTTTTCCATTTCAAGCATGTTTGTGACGTTTTTTGTGTTCGTTGATTGCTAAACAGAAACTTTGAAGCCAGTCTTCAAAACTTTTCTCGGTTCGGAATTTCCCTATGACCCTCAGGAACTAATTGTTTTTGCACTTATTGGGTTTGTTTTTTTTTTCGTTTTATTACATTATTTTTATTTTCATTACTTATTATACTTATGCATCAGAGTTTGTGGGAATGATTTTGTTTTTTGATGCGTTTATTAATCGAATTGACGATAAATATGTTTCATTTCTCAGTAATGCGTAAATTATGAAAATTAAGATGAACTTATGACCAAAATTGTGTATTTTTTATAGTGTTGTATCGGGTCTTCTGGGAGCCTCCTTTGTTTGGGCACACAGGCAATACGTCCTCTGGATGCGAGGGAATAAACGTCTCAACTCCTTTCTGCAGAAAAAGTATGGAAAGAAATTTTCGAAAAAGACTCGGAGCAAAATGAAAATTGGACTGAATGGCAGATGTAAATACTAAATGAGTTTTCATGGTACTTTTTTTCTTACAAAACAGTCGCTTTATCTATCCGTTCCTTGTTGCCTGGTTCATCGCTTCGGTGAATTTTCCGTTGGGACTTGGACAATTCATCGCAGGTATGATAATGAGTAGTTACAACTTGCATGTTGAATGTACTTACTTTTATTCTAACCATGAACGAACGAGTACATTGTGCATTGTGCATAGTTTGCTTCGTATTATAATTTCAAATTCGTTTATATTCTTTATTAGGTGACCTTACCACTCACGATCAGGTAAAGATAGTTACAGTACAATATTACAATGAAGATCCAATATGATGATTGTCTACCATTGACCATGCTGTTTTTAATTTGTTGTAAACATTCTATGTGCAGGTTGTGACGCTATTTTCAAATTTTTCGTGGACAAAGGAAAATTTTACTGTTGAGGAAGTCACCATAATAAAACACTGGATAAATCCATATACAGGAGTCTTCATAAATCTGGCCCTTTATATTATAGCGACTGTAAGAGCTTGATGATAAGTTTCATGTCATAAAAATTCATAATGTGTTTTGTATTACCACAAAAGTGTAACGATACGGAAATAACAACGTTTATTTCTATGGTTTATTTATTTTGACTAGTTTTTCTTGTCAATTGTTGCTTCAACTTTACCTGTGCCTTCGGGTAATTTTGTGCCCATGTTTAAAATGGGAGCTGCCCTTGGCAGGATGTTTGGAGAAGCTATGCATTTATTTTTCCCATATGGGGTTAATTTCTCGGGAGACCGTTGGCCAATTGTTCCAGGTAACTTTAAATAAAAGCATTAGCATTTGTGTTTTTCTATTGTTTGTATTACGTACATAGAAGGGAGGAATTTATCTACCTCTATACTTGCTTATTTATACCTTGTTATTTTTTGTAATTTTATAGGAGGTTATGCGGTAGTGGGCGCAGCCGCTGTTTCCGGAGCTGTCACAAGAACCATATCAATTTCTGTGATTGTGTCGGAAATGACTGGACAAATCACTCATATCATTCCTGTCATGGTGGCAGTTCTTATTAGTAATGCAGTTGCGGGTCTTCTACAGCCATCTCTATTCGATTCCATTTCCATGATAAAAAAGTTGCCATATCTTCCCGATTTCATTCCATCTTCCTCTGAGGGTGCCTACGATGTTATTGTCAAAGATTTTATGGTCAGAAATGTAAAATTCATTTGGTATGGCATGACATACAAGGAACTCAAAAATCAACTGAGGGACAATCCAGATATTGGTAATTATTGCATATTTTGTGACCTGACACCTAACAAAATCAAAATCTTACATTATAAAGCTGTCAGTTAAGAACTTCACGATTTTTTAATTTGCAGAATATTTTCCACTCGTGGAGAACCAGGATAACAAAATCTTATTGGGTAGTATCGGAAAGTATCATCTTATCAAAGCCATTGAACGACATATTGGAAGAGAGCGCCGGATTCAGGCTGCAGCAAAATGGCACAGAGAAGCTCAAGCTCGTGCTCGAGAGGAATCAGAGACTAGAAAAAGATCATTATCTGAGACTGCAAGAAGGCCATCCAGATTCGAGGTTGTCCCCGTCCCTTCAATTACTGTGTCATCTGCTCCTGGTGCTGGAGAAAACATTGAAGAGGAGGATGATGTCGATGAAATCAACCGCGTGACTATTCACGTATGTATACTATAACAAATTACAGTTTTTTAAAATTTTATTTAATCTAATAAAACATATACATTATACATGGGATGGATTTGTCATTTGATTTCAAACTGTCATAGTAACAAAAAATATTCCTCATAATTTTCGTTCGTATTTTATGGCATCAAAATCGCGCGAGTTCCTTTCTATCAATCAATTCATCTTTTTGTTAAAACTATATGTATTTACTGATGTTTGTATTTAATTTCAGGGTACAACTCCTGGTTTCCTCTCCCCCGTAATTCAAGGGCGAGCTCCCAAGAAGTCCATTTTGAAAAAGACAACATCGTTCAGTCTGCAAACCTTTGGACATTCTCCGAGTCCATTCGCAACTCCGTACACAACTGTGACAGGAGCTGAGAGTAGAATACGATCCGCCTTCCACACAATCTTCCAAAAGTCTTCTACACTCCAAGATGCATCACCCAGTACAGAACCCACCAGCGATAATGCCGCCTCTCCAACAACCCCCACTACACCCACTATTAAAAAATCTGTTCAACTTGTAAGACCATTATTCATTTTTATATAATGATGTAGACAATAATATACTTGTCACGTACCTTTACAATGTCTAATTTTTCCGTGTTTTTTTTTGCCATTTTTTAAACAGCCTCGTGAAAGAGTTATTGACATGTCTGCGGAGGAGCAGAAAGTTTGGGAGGAAGAAGAAATGCGAAAGAGAGTTGACTATTCTCGTTGTACTGTGGATCCATCGCCAATTCAATTGGTGAGCAAGACAACACTCCTTAAAGTTCATTCCCTCTTTTCCCTCTTGGGGATTCATCGAGCCTACGTCACAGCGACAGGGAGGCTTATCGGTGTGGTTGCCATGAGAGAACTTAGAACAGCGATTGAGCAGTGTAATTCGGGTAGCTTCAAGCCGATTCAGGAGGATGAACATCGAGATCAAAGCAGTGCTGAAGAACTCCTCAGCCCATCTTCTGAAGGCTACAGCTCCAGAGACGAGATTGACGATGATGATGACTATGAATCCTATGACGAAACGAATAAACTGACTCTACCCTAAATATTTAGTACCCATAATGATAGTAGAACTATATTTAGTAAACATTAGTCAGAGCGTATTCTGTATGCTTTTTTTGTTTTTGTCTTTCCTTTTTTGTGACTAGTGCTTAGTTTATTTAGATAAGGGGTAGTTTTTTCATACTTAAACTATAATAGGTAATAATGTGAGTACCATGTTCATGAAATGCATTTTAAAAATCTTAGTCTGAGATCAAAAGAACCCGAGTCTTTTTGTAGGTTACTATTAGTGATTAGTGATTAAAAAGCCTATTTACTCAGTTCCCAAAATCGTAGCAGCAAATATTTTGATAATTTTTAGTGCAACTTAAAGTAAAACGGACAAAAGACAAAACCATTATACTTAAAGCAAATGTAACATTGCAATGTTCTATACTGTTATATTTTTATTTTATTGCATTTGTATTTATCAAGTGGCAGCATAATATTATTGTAAAGTTATAACAAAGTTTCTAGTTTTTTTAAGAATAATATGGTTTAGTAATATTAGTAATCAAGTAGCGCAATGCATAATGTGTAGTTTTAAATGCTGTGAAAAAAACACGACTCTTCAGTAGTGTAGTTAAGTACATACTATAGTATTTTATGCAGTTTAGGGGAAGTTGATATAATTCAAAACACCAATGATAATCTACGGTTACACATACTTTTAAAAAGCCTTTAGTTATAGTTTTACCATGGGAATTTTATGTATACTCTATAATAATTATGCTATCCTATATTCTATTAACTATTACCTATTACACATTTGTGATGTACCTAAAGAATCCCAATCTTTTGTGGTTGTAATATTGTAACACTTGTAACTTTTGCAGTTGCAAGTGAACTTAGATACTTTTTCTTTGATGATACGAGTATATTTTGTGGCTTTAATTTTGACACCTGATGATAAGCGCGTAATTAGTACGAAAAACAGGAACCAGTTGAAAAAAGTATGAATAATTGTATAATGTGTATATATACATGAAATATTATTTAATGTTTTATGCGCAATTATTGCCGATTTCAATGCAAGTTGTATGCATAAGAAAACGAATCGAATAATATTATTAAGTACCGACAATAATAATACTATACCATAGTATAGTAATGCATCGAATAAGACGAAATGTGAGAAAACTTCCACATTTTACTCAGTACAAGCAAATTGCAAATGCAACTAATAAAGCTAAACATATTCAAAATGCAAAATATGTACATAATAGGTATCTTATATTATCTAAAATATTTAAAGAGTTAAGATGACATAAAATATGAAATACGGTATGTATACTGATAGTTAAAAAGAAGGCATATAAATTATAAACTGCAATGTATGAAAAGTACAAGAAGCGAATATCTTTATTTGTCTATAAACGATTTTGAGAAATAAACGAAAATACAAATCCAAGTACCTTTTATCGGTAATCAAAATCAATCAACGTTATTACATTTATTTGCCATCGTAAAGTATTTCATACAATGTATATTAAAAATTGCGAAAATTGAAAACAGACTGCACTAAAAATTCGTAAGGAAAACAACGTTTTACTTTGTTTTTGCTACGATGAGTATGTACATAAAAGTAATGCATTGCATCAAAGAATAGACGCGTGTTCCAACTTTCCCATTGGAATTAATAAAGGCATGCAAATCATGGGCAATCCGAATATAACTGAAAAGATACCAATTTCTCCTTTTGACTCCTGCAAATCATTCATTGTAATGGTCGAAAAATGTTAAAAAAAGTGGTCACTGATCGTTTTGGCATCCTACGTTATGTATGGACAACCCCTTCCCATGCATTCAATTCCGCCATTGCAAGTTTAATTGTTAAATTTTTTTACTGTACAGTCAAACTTGTCCGTAGCAGCCAAGATTTAAACAGAAATACTCCCGATTTCTCGCGAGAATCGTGTGTGTGAATTGTGAATGGTGTGAATCGTGTGACTAGCGAGTTAAATTTAATTCTATAGTTAAAACAACAAATAAGCGTGATATCAAAAATTAAAAGAGAGAAAGACCATCTAATGTGAATTCCAGTAGTTCTCTACATCTCAGAGAATAAATACATTCAAAAATATTATAATACATATACCACATAGTTTCCATGTCGTGGCTATTCGGAATAAAAACTCAGACCCCGGACGTTCCTTCAGCCGGCGATTTCTTACCACCACAACCTCCTCCATCATCGTCAGATCCACCGTCAAAGGATAAAGGAGGAAAGGGCGATGGAGGGTCAGGGAAGGACTCGGCTTATCGATTTGACTCTGCAGCCTTAGAAAGAGCAGCTCAGGCGGCTAAAGAACTAGAAAAATCCTCTCATGCTAAAGACGTAAGTATACACAATACAAAGTCCATGTGTATTTCATCATGCTTTGGTTGTACGATTTTGACGTTTTAATTTTGGCCTGTTTCGGGCATATATGCAACCGTTGTGACCTTTATGATTATTCCATATTACACTATAATTGGAAACTGATGATTTTTACACAGAGTGTACATATATAAACATTTTTATTTTTTTATTTCCAATATTATAGGCTTTAAATCTAGCCAAATTACAAGAATCCACAAAGCAGAAGGAACTAGAGGCCCAAATTGCAGCATCAAACGCTGCCCTAGAATCTTCCAAATTAGATACAGTGAGAATCGCTGCGGAGGAAAGGAGGAAATTACTTCAAGAAGAACAAAAATATGCCCAACAAAAGGCTCAGTATGAAGATGAATTGGCAAGAAGGAGGTATGCAAGTATGCTATGAATTATTTCAGCAATTGAGCTCATTTGTGCATAAAATGCTTTTGATATATATGGCGATGGTATGGAAAAAACGTATATCAAGTGCATTTTATACACAAAATGGCTCAATTATTATTTTGTAGGTTATTTTGTAATATGCATATTTCAATAAAAAATCGTTTGTAAATAAATATAAAGGTACGCTGACCAATTGCAACAGCAGAGGGCTTCCAACGAGGAGCAACTGCGAAAGCAGGAAGAATCTGTTAAGCGTCAAGAGGCTTTGCGACAGGAGACATTCAAGAAAGAATTGGCAATGAGAGAAGCAGAGCGAAAAAACCGAATTAAAGAGGAAGCAGCCGTCAAAGCTAAAGTAGAGAGAGAAAATCGAGATATTTACTTGGAGCAACTCAGGGCCAAGGCTCAGGAATCACGAATCACAACTTTAGAGTCTATCAAGTAATATAATGTGCAAAATATGATATTTTACTACATATGTATTTAGACTAATCTACACTTTTAAGTTCTAAATTTTCTGTGTATGTAAAATACGATTTTGTGGAAACTCGTCGGTACGCGACTCGTCGGTGAGTAAACTTGTCGGTGCGCTACTGGTCGGTAACGTAAACTCGTAGGCAAAGAAACTCGTCGGCACAGTTAACTCGTCGGCATATGAAAAATCCATCAAAACTGTCATGTAATCGTCGTGAGTGATGTAAAATCCAAATA
>JAQIVE010003547.1:0-16505 GCA_034698285.1 Sminthurinus bimaculatus | reverse complement strand
AAGCAGAAGAATAAAAGGCGAAACCCGAGTCAATTTTTGAGAGAAAGCGGGAAAATTTAAAGGCGAATCACGCGTGATTTTTTGAAAAAAAAGCAGAAGAATTTAAAGGCGAATTCCGCGCGAATTTTGAAGGGAAAACGGAAAAATTTAAAGGCGAATCCCTTGTGAAATTTTGACAGAAAGCGGGCGAATTTAAAAGTGAATTTTGCGTGATTTTTTGAAACAAGCGGTAGAAATGAAAGACCGATTCCGCGTGAATTTAAAAAAAAAGCGGGAGAATTTTAAGGCAAATCCAGTGTGATTTTTTGAAAAAAGCAACAGGGTTTAAAAACGAATTCCGCGTGAATTTTAAAAAGAAAGTGGGAGAATTTAATGGCGAATACCTTGTTAATTTTTGAAAAAAAGCAAGAGAGTTCAAAGGCGAATCCCGCATGCTTTTTTTACAAAAAGCAGGAGCATTTAAAAACGAATCCCGCGTGAATTTTAAACAGAAAGCAGGAGAGTTTAAAGGCGAATACTGCGTGATTTTTAGAAAAAAGCAGGATGATTTAAAAGCGAATCCCGCGTTAATTTTAAAGAGAAGCCGGGAAAATTAATATATGCAAATCCCGCGTGAATTTTGAAGAAAATAGGGGAAAATTTAAAGGTGTTTGAGAAAAAGCAGGAGAATTGAAGGGCGAATCCCGCGTGGATATTTTAAAAAACGCACGAGAATTAAAAGGCGAATCCCGCGTGAATTTCGACGAGAAAGCGGGAGAATTTAAAAGCAAATCCCGCGTGATTTTTTGAAAAAAAGCAGGAGAGTTTAAAGGCGAATCTGTCGTGAATTTTGGAGAGAAAGCGATAGAATTTAAAAGCTAATACCGCGTGATTTTTTGAGAGAAAGCGGGAAAATTTAAAAGCAAATCTCGCTTGAATTTTTGAGAGAAAGCTGAAGAATTTCAAGCCCAATCCCGCGTGAATTTTAAGCAGAAAGCCGGAGAATTCAAAGGCGAATCCCGCGTTAATTTTTTGAACAAAAGCAGGAGCCTTTAAGGCGAATTTCGTGTGAAATTTTGACAGAAAGCGGGAGAGTTTAGAAAAAAATCCCGCGTGATGCTTTGAAAAAAGCAGAAGAATTTAAAGGCAAAATCCCGCGTGAATTGTTTAAAAAAAGCAGAAAAATTTAAAGGCCCATCCCGCGTGATTTTTTAAAAAAAAGCGGAAGAATTTAAATGCGAATTCCGCGTGAAGTTTTGAGATAAAGCGGAAGAATTAAAATGCGAATTCCGCGTGAAGTTTTGAGATAAAGCGGGAGATTTTACAGAAATCCCGCGTGAAGTTTTGAAATAAGAGGGAGAATTTAAAAAAAACCCCGCGTAATTTTTTGACAGAGAGCAGGAGAATTTAAAAGCAAATCCTGCGTGAATTTTTGAGAGAAAGCGGGTGAATTTAAAAGTGAATGCCGTGTGATTTCTCCAAAAAAAGCGGGAGAATTTAAAGGAAAATCCCGCGAAAAAATTTAAAAAATCTAAATCGTGGCAAATGCACGATTGTGGTACTCGCTTCTAAGCTTTGCAAAAGCGAGTGGGTAGCGAGGCTGCCGGCCTGATCACTTGTCGGTCCGAAATGCTATACCTTTCCTGGTTAATGTCCGTATGCAGCGTGTAATTGTCCCTAGCAAAAAGATGGAGGTTGCAGTTAACGCCCTGTTCCACACAGCTGACGTCAAGTCTTCCATACATTTGGTGTCCAGTTGGTGTCCAGTCTAATGTATTTGGTGTTGAGTTTATTGTATATGGTTTCCCGCCCGCCCTTTGTTTTCCACTACTAAATTTTCTGTGTTTCTATGGTTTTGTCTGCCATTGAAAGCCCATGTAATCAAATGGGTTTTTAATGTACATATGGAGGGGTTGACGGACGGACGGACGGACGGACGGACAGCATCGGAACAGTAGGGCAGCTTCGCTACCCTAAAAAGCGTACAGGGTCCCGTAGTCGTCTGCATTAACATCGGAATTCATAGAATTTCATTCATATCCTCGTTTAGGAATGTCCCTCTAAAAGTTTTGCTACTAGTTAGTGTTAAGGGTTTAAAAGACTCTTTACATATGAGTCATTCATTATTACTGACATTAAAACAAAAAAACATTTTAACTTTATCACGTATTTTACGGACATCACGTAAATAATAAATTCAATAAATATTTAATTGTACCCTAGTAATTTTGTAACAGTGCCAATGTAAGATTTCCTGCTGACAAGTTTATGAAAATAGGTACGTATACATAAAAAATTCATCCGTGCTGGGAACAATAACGCCAAACGTCAACAAAATAAAAATTATTCAGATTCAATAATAGTATGTATATAGTGGGCATTTTTGGAAAATCCTGACAAAATACTCTGCATCTTTATCCGTAAGTTTATCACCCAACTTGTCATACTTACTTAGGTACGTTATAAATTATACCTACTACATACATACAAGTCATATAACCATACATATCATACATATGTACATATGCATGAATCCCAACTTTGCATGTTTCGGACTCTGGGAAATCCCAGACTGCTTGAATTCTGGCCTTTGGTCTGCTCATCTCGTTCTCGTCATCATCTCCTCTCTGACTCCTGATCCTGCCTTCAACTGCATACCTATCCTTATCTATTTAATAATAATACATGGTGAGGATAAAAGGTTTCTATGTTAGTGTAAGCAGCAAAATTCTTTTGCTTAAGCTACGACGATCACGCTAAGACTGAGGTTGAAAACAGGTTTTCTATCCCCTTTCGCTCTCTCGCAACAGCATTCATGTGTACATAGCTACTTTTTATGAAGGAGAAGAAGTTTCTGTCCAGCTCCATTCTATTTAATATGAAACGTTGATACGAGTCTGGTACATGTACATACATTTTGTATACATATTAAATACAAGTACATTGTACTTGCATGCACTTGCCTGAAAAAATCCAACAACAGCCACAATAGAATAGGCAACGCTTCTATGTGATGCATAGCCTGGCACAAAAAACCAGGCATTTCTTGTGTGTGTTTGTGTGTACTTAGCATTAGACGGTCAACAACACGGTAGAAAAATCCAAAACACAATCAAAACACTTTTTACAATAATACGCTATAAGGATAAAATAACTCAAGCCGAGCAAAACGACGAAAAGTGTTGATATCATAAAATATTGCAATCACGGTGTTAGACGGTGTGATTGCATAAACTTTGTTGTTTGTTGACGTGACAGGAACGGAGCAAGTTTCAGTGGGTAAAAATTGTATAAACTATGATAAAACACAGACCATTACAAAGGAGATACAATTTATGTGCAAAATACTAAACATTTCAGCTCATTATTTTAGCCTTTATCTATAACTTGAATTATTATCACATGTGAGTTTTTCAGCCGGTTTTCGCAGAAATTCTTTCAAGGATTACAATACAGAAAAATCGACTGCATAATATTCAGAAACGCGACGAAACGAAGATTTTTTTATGATTTTCAAGTGTGCACGACATTTTGCACTCATTTACCTCGACGGAGAAAAAGTGAGCAAACTAACGTAAAAGTGGAATACTTTTAAATTTAAAGGAAATTTTTGTCCAAAAGGATCAAGTGCTTCCCTTTAAAGCTGGAGAATGATGTGAGCTTTATTTTGACGCTGGAATCCAACCTGGGCAAAATTGCTCGCCAATAGAGCAGAAAATCCAATTAATTACGGAACAAGTCGGTAAATGCTTTTATTCAAAATTTTCTTTATAAAATATCCAAAAATTAGCAATTTTATTAATAAAAAATTATGATTGCCCCTAAAATTTAGAAACCCCGGGTGTCAAAATGTTCATCACAGAAAATCCCGTAGGCCGACAACTGGCCATTTTCACCCTCCTCATCACCCTTGGTTGTCTCACCCCCCTTCTCATCCTAATCGCCCTGCTCCTCCTCCTCGTCCGAGCCGTTCTCACCCTGTACAAAACCCTGTTCAAGCCCGACTATGGGGACTTCCTCACGGGCATGAACAATTTTTTTTCGGGGGACTCACCCTATGAAAACCCCCAGTCAATCGTCTCAGGTCACTCCTTCATCGACGGGGTCATCCCCCTAAAAGACCTCCAACAGCACATTAATACAAAACTCCAGGAGTTTGCCGAAAAACGCCCAAGCCCCTGGTTCCCGGAAATGACCCAATATGTAACCACCTGGATGGGCTTCTCCGTCCTTCGCAAGGAAAAAGACTTTAGGATTGAGGAGCACATCAAACTCCTGTCGGACATTGACCCCAGCTTCAAGGACCTGGAGATCAACGATGACAATGTGGCGGACATTTGCTTCACCCTCAGTACGATCCCTTTCACCCGGGAGACGAGCCCCTGGGAGTTCCTCGTGCACTACAACGTCAAACTGCAGGCGGAGGAGATGACGACGGCCAAAATGGTCATTTTTATGCGACAACATCACACCTTGTGCGACGCCCTGGCCTTGTTGAAATTGCTGGGTCACTTTTTCGGGAATCCTCATGGGTTTGAACAGTTCATGTCCAAATTCTCCAAAAGTATAGTGCGGGTCAAGCGGAGTTTTTGGCAAAAGTTGGTGCACGTTCTCAGCTACCCGGTCGTGGGTTTGTACGAGTCCGCCGCCTTCCTGATTGACAGTTGGGACGACAACGCCTGGCACCCCGGGTGGCCCAAGGAGGGTTTTCGGCGCAACTATCGGTACATCAACTTTGACCCCTTTAGTCAGGAAAGGGTCAAGCGGATCCGAAAGATGAGGGGCGACGCCAAGTTCTTTAATGTCGTGTTGGCGGCGCTGACGGGCGGGCTCAAAAAGTTTATGCTCAAGTATAATGTGGAGGTTCCAAAGAGCCTTCATGCTGTCGTCTCCGTGCCCATACCAAAAGCTGCTACGAGACTGTCCAACAATTTGTGAGACACTTTAGTTTTTTGGGTTTTGACCTTTGACCTAATTTTACAAAAAAGAATTGTGTGGTCAGTTGGGAGTAATATACGTGTATTTTGCGTGTATAGGACCAACACAATGCTGCGGATCCCGGTGGACATGAAGAGTCGCTCGGAAATCCTTCAATGTCTGGAGGAGCAGTCAGTGACGGGCAAGTCTTCAAAGTTTCCAATGATTGCTCTCGCCATCACCACGTTCATGGGTCTCTTTCCCCGCAAGTTGTTGGCCAACTACTGGATTTTTACAACGGTGGCCACGTCCAACTTCCCCGGATTCCAGGAGCAAATGAAGGTTTTTGGACATAAGACGCTCAACCTTAATGCGCTGGCTCAACTCCCCGCGTCCACCGTGGGTAAGCGCGAAAGACTCTCACTTGCCAATCTTTCCATCTTGCCAATGAACCTTTATTTATAGCATTAATATTGTAATATTCGTTTCATGTTTACGTATTTCTATACAGGAATTTATTTCTGGTGCTCGGGCTACATGGGGAAACTGTTCATAACGTTGGGAGTGGGAAACCACATTGCCAGCTCTTGGGAGCAAGTGAAAGACATGCGAAGGTTCATCATGGAGGAACTAGATGCTCTGGAGGATCCGGAGAACAACCACATTGTCCAGGAGAACTGTTCACCTGTCTCCTCCGCCAATGGAAATACGGAGAGTAGTAAGACATTGAGGAGAAGTTTGCGAGGCAAGGCTGACTGATAGCAAAATACGCTCTTGAAAGAGCAAATGTTGCTCTTTTAATGCCCTCTTGTACATATTCAATATTCCATGATAAAATGTAACCTCAACATTTTATTTTAATTTATTTCCAAACTTTACACAAATTTTGTACCCATAATCACAATCTTAGACTACGTACTTAATATTCAATATTGTTGTAATTCTATACATAATTTACTGTTGACTGACGATGAGAACAAGAGAATTATTGCCATTTTTGTTATTTTTTCTTTTTGTGTCATTTCTTATGTGTAAATAAAACAATCATTTTTATTTGAACCCCTTTTCATACAAAGTACTGGAAGGAAACGTTATTTAAGTATATACATAGGTTAAGGTTGTTCAAGAGTTTCTTAGTAAACATAATATCGAACTGAATTTTTCATGAAATGCTAGAGCCTCGGAATAAACGTAGAAAACGGCACCTGTTTAAAAGCAATAAATAAGGGGGGGGGGGGCAATATTACCAATGTAAATATTTAGATATTAATTGAAAATAATTAAATGTGTCCATGCTCCATATTAAATGTCGTCTTAATATGGTGTATAAATAGCCCAATAATTTTTTGTCACAAAAAGCAAATGCGCAGTTGAATTAGCTTTTGCACGTTTTTATTTTTAGGAGAGCTGTCCACGTGCCGTCAACCTTTTAGCTCATCTACTTATAACTTCCCATTCATAAAAGCTTAAAACCGTATATGTACGTTCCAAAAACACAGAAAAAATTTTTAAGTGATTTATGTTCTATTTTTAATTTTTACTACGTATTCATTTCCACGTTTTCCGGTATTTTCAGCGTAAGTGCGTCATAGTCATCAAAAAAATCTGACAACGAATCAAATTCATACAGATCAGCTATGTATATGTATTTACTAACAACGAAACTAGTTAAACAAAACTTACACATTAATATGTAGTTTGAAATCGGAACTTAAACACAGGAAATCACGAAGGAAACTGCCAATCTTCCTTGCTAGATGACTTTTTGATGAAGTCATGCTGGTGGGCATTTATTTATTCGACGAATCGCAATTAAAATACTTTTTTTCAATTATGCCATGCGTAAGAACGAATAATAGTAGAGATGTCAAGGAAAACATTAGACTCAAAAAACAAAACCAAAACAGGCTTTATACACTAATAATTTACATTGGATGCATATAGATTGTATAGATAACCTAAAAACTAAACCATCTTTTTCAGTTTTGCAAATGACGTGCATATTATAGTCGCAAATATTTTGTTGAAAAATAAAGATCATAATCCTGGCTCTTCATTGACACTCTTTGTTCCGTTCAGGAATTAGTTTCTACTCGTCCCTTGAGCAGGTACGTTCAACATTTTTACAGCTCACAATCTATTGAAGTATTTTTCCATTTTTAAAAAATTAACGACTCGCATAAAGTTTTAGTTTTAGGATAATCCAGTTGTTCAACACGAAACATATTTTAGGTTCACCATTATGGACAAGGAATTTATTTTCGAGCAACAGATTGCCGACAATACTGATGATTGGAATATTTTCAACGTGGAAAAAGATAAGCCTTTCACCGCTGAGAATAATTTGGTGGAACCTCAAATTGCCGAAAAAAGTTCTACAACCAGCAAACCCGTGAGCTTGCCCTTCGTTCAAATCGAAGCGTTTTTGAACGAATCTCCAACCAACCAGATATACCAAATCGAAAAGCAACTGCAATATTTTCAGGTCCCGGTTTTGAAAGCAGAAAAACTTTGGCAAAATTCGCCACCTAATCATCAGGTCCCGGTTTTGAAAGCAGAAAAACTTTGGCAAAATTCGCCACCTAATCATCAGGTCCCGGTTTTGAAAGCGGAAAAACTTTGGCAAAATTCGCCACCAATTCAGGTTCCTGTTTTGAAACCGGAGAAACGCTGGCAAAAATCACCACCAATGCAGGTCTCCAATGTAAAAACTGAAAATCCTTGGCGAAACTCGGAGCCCATTCAGAGCCCTATGGTTGAAAAGGAGAACCCTAAAAATAGCTGGAATAAAGTTAAATCACTTAAAAATAAACCGTCATTTTCAAAGGGGTCGTCAACAAAATCAGAGCCCTTGGAGACTGAGCCGCCTTGTCTCAAGTATTCTGATGTTGTCCGAGGGAAACCGGGAAAACAGCAACCTCCGCGTAAGGGGTCAATGCAATGCGAACCGAATCCTGAAAATCCCCCAACCAGATCTAAATTTTCCAACAGTTTAAACATAGATCCCAGGAGTCAAGCTACAACCTCCAGGAACTCTAGGCGACGAAACGGGTCACCCGGAGGTCAACCAGCTACAAAAGCTTGCTCTCAAAAGAAAGAAGGTTCAGGAAAAAATCCATCAGCCTCAAAGTCTTCTACTAATGTTAAAGCGGAAACAGCAAATCCGTCTTTGACCTCCAAGTTGAAGAATCCTCAGCAATCACACAACTCGAAAAATTTCGTTGGCCATGCAAAAGAAAGCGGGGACAGTCCAGAGCAAAGTGACAATTACGAGATTGGGAATAAATGGACGTCTGCTATCTGCCCGAAAAGTAAAGTACAGTATTTTAACTAGAATTTAAAAGTATTGGCAAGCCCCTAAATTGATTGATTGTGAGTTATGTATGTTTATCATTTATCAGATTTGCTGTCGGTGAATGCTTCAAAAAAGCCCAAAAGAAATAAAGTCAGACAAGGCCCTGCACCCCGTCACACGAGTACCAAAGGGTCTGTGAATAAGAATTCGGCCCCAGTCTACAAAAATGATACAAATGAGTGCACGGACACTGACCAAAGCGAAGGTGAGCGAGGGGACTGCGAGAGTTTGAGAAAAAACAGTATAACACTTATTAATGCGCTTTTGCCTTCACTTACTTCACCCGATGACCTCCGAGCCTGCAGTGACGAGCTGATTTTTTTCATGGTCAAACGCCACATGATTCCTTTTTCAAGAATAAATGAAACTTTTATTCAGCCTGGTGAACTGTATAGAGTCGCCCATATCAGGTAAACCGATGACCGATTGTTCGTAAAGATTTGAAAACTTTTTGATTTTGCTAATTTTTGGAAATACTGTATTACTTGTTGATTACCGGAAATATTGGTCAATTACGGCAAATATTTGCCAATTTCCGGAAATACTCGCCGATTCCCAGAAATATTTTTCAGGCTCCAGAAATATTTTCCAATATCCGGAAGTATTTGTCCGTTTCCAGAAATGTTTGTCAATTTTACCGGAAATTTTTCTCGATTTTCGGAAACATACGCATATTTCCGGAAATATTTTAAAGTTGCCGGAAATATTTGTCAGTTACCAGAAATTTTTATCAATATCCGGTAATATTTGCCAATTTATGGTAATTTTTGTGAATTTCCGGTGGTTTTTGTAAATTCCCAGCAGTTTTTGTAATTTTCAGGAGGTTTTTGTAAATTTCCGGTAGTTTTTGTAAATTTCCGGTAGTTTTTGAATTTTCAGGTGGTTTTTTGGAAATTTCCGGTATTTTTTGTAATGTTTCGGTAGGTTTTGTAATTTTCGTGAATTTCCGGTGGTTTTTGTAAATTTTCGGTGATTTTTCTAAATTTCCGGAAACGTTTGTCAATTTCTAGAACTATTTTGACTTCATGCAAAATCCTTCCTTAATTTCAGGCGAATGTTCCTGGAATTGACGGAGAATTTCGTACCAGGGTCTCTTACCAAGATTCCCTGTAAACACCTTGACTACACCAAGGTCCCAAAAGAGATTCGCCTCCGCGTCGTTGGATACATCCCTTTCCCCTTGGGAATGGCCGGTCCAATCATTCTGACTTCATTATCATCGTCATCAAGTTCACACAATTTGGCTGGGCCCTCATCCATCCCGCGTCCCGTTATTGAAGAGATTTTCATCCCAATGGCGACGACTGAGGGCTGTCTGGTGGCCAGTGTCCAGCGGGGAACTCGAGCCCTCAAGGTCAACGGAGTCCAAAGCACGGTTTACAGTGACTTTACAATAACCTGCCCCCTTATCGGAATGCCCACGGCGATGTTGGCCTTGGACGTGGTCAAATGGCTGGGACCCTCCAATCCATCCAATTTTCACAAGATCAAGGCGGCCTTTGAATCGGCTGCCAAGGAGCATGATGGCCAACTAACCGTAAAAATAAATCGGTTGACTGCTCGCCCTGCCGGAAAAATGATTTTCCTTCGACTTTACTTGTCCAGCGGAGACTCGATGGATCAACGGCTAGCCCGACGGGGAACGTGGGCGGTGGTCCACATGCTCCGAAAATTATTCCCACAGATGGAGCTTCTCTCCATCAATGGAAACTATGGCGCGGACGGGGCCAACGTGAGTGCTATCAACTGGATCGAAGGTCATGGCAAGAGTGTGGTGGCCGAGGCGGTTGTGCCCGGGGTCAACGTGGTCAAGATTCTCAAGACCACGGCCAGGGACATGGTCAGAGTGAATCGGGCCAAGAACGTGGTTGGATCCTCCATCGCGGGGACCATCGGCGGGTTCAATGCCCATGCAGCTAATATCGTGGCCAGTATTTTTGTCGCCACTGGACAAGTACTTGAATATTTACAATTTACACAGAATTAATTTTTCTTTTTAAAACACACTTGAAAATTAGTACAAAAATTGCTTTTTTATATTGTTTTTTGAAGGACGTTTCCCACGTCGTGTGCAGCAGCAATTGTCTGACGCAGATGGCGGTTTGTGGACCGAATGGAGAGGATCTCCACATTTCCGTGACGATGCCCTCGATTGATGTGGGGACTACGGGTGGGGGGACGGAATTCGGTCCACAGGCCGCCTGCCTCAAGATGTTGGGGGTCCAAGGGCCTCATCCGATAAATCCAGGGGAAAATGCAAGGAAATTGGCGAGAATTATAGGTGCAGCCGTTTTGGCGGGAGAACTTTCGTTGATGGCGGCTCTTGCTACGAATCAACTTGTGAGCTCGCACATGCGGCTGAATAGGTCCAAAATGGCGATGAACAATACCACAGGATAAATTGAGAAGTATTGTTGAAACTGTTTGTACTCGCAGTTTTTTTAATTAAGAAGCAAAAATGTAACTCCTGGTACAGAAAATCTTGCTGGATCCAGTTTCACAATAATTATGATAGTCTTATGGTTAGCACATGCAAAATTATTTAATGTCTACCATCCCTTAGAAAAAAATCTTGAAAAAACATTTTACAAGATGGACAATTTTTCATAAGATTTTTGACCAAAACCGTGTCAAAATTTCATAAGATTTTTTGACGAGATTTTTTTCCAAGGGATAGAATATTTTTCCAATCTTTAAGAACTTTACCAGATTCATTTTTAATTTGTAGAATCAGCAATAAAATAAAACAAAGCGGATGACTTTTAACATTTTACCATTTTTATTTTTATTGCACTAAAGTGAGGAATAAAATTGTACAAGTTGTAAAGAAATAATTAAAAGTTCTCAAACTACCGAAAGATGGCGTCGTCGTGTCATCCAACAAAAGTTTCGTCGTGAAGATGGTGTTCCCTGGATCATTTTCACACCAACCTCCTACGACCATCGAGCCATACTTTTCCCTCCCCACGTTCAGCCACTTCATTTTTTCATTACAAACAAAGGCATTTCCCGTCACGGTCAAAGTCAATATTGGCCCGCCGTTAGGCCTCAACAAATCCTCAAAAATGTCCGCTTCAAGACTCTTCAACTTGAGATAGAGGAGGTTCAATTGTACATTTGGGACATTCTCACCGTTCCAAACAATGAAGCCTGGTTCGATCGTCGCATCGGCCTCGCGGCTTCCATCTAGGGTCAAAGAAAGACTATTAGTTGAGTTGGTTGGAGGCGACCCCTTATCGCGGGAAATGTTGAAGGCACCCGTTCCAATTAAGCGCAAGGGACTGTCGGTCAATTGAAAGGTCGACAGAATTTCCGAAGGAAAAATGAAGGCTCCCGCCTCGACAGTGGAAATATTGGGATGTGAAGACAGAGTGATTTCCTCAAGTTGAAGGTACTTTGACAGTCCGGGGATGAGTTCGGCCCCCTTTTCCTTAGGGCTTTCCAAGTTGTTCCCCAGGAGATTGATCGTTTTGGGCCCTGTTTCGGGGTTTATGAAGGCCAGGATGCTTCCGATGCCCCGATTACCAAGGAGGGGGTTGTTCTGAACAATTAGGTTCTCCAGTTGAATAATGTTGGCGATAGGGGTCGTGGTGAACTCAAGATTAGGATTTTTCTCGATCTCCAATTTTTTCATGTTCGTGTTGATTAGCGGGGTCAGGTTAATCATTGATTCGTTGCTCCCGGATATCGTCACGCTGTTGAGCTCCAATAATTCAGCCACCGGCTTTTCGTTCGCCTCCTGGGTTTTCTGCATAAAGTTTTCAAACTCGACAGCGTCCCAGAAGGAGCAGAGAATGTTGCCCGTGTCGTTGACCAGAGAACCCACCTGACATGTGCAGGATGCGTTTTGGACAGAGCTAGGGCACTGGAAAAAATTGGGGTTTTTTACAAAAAAGTTTACAAAAAAGCCAATTTCTTAAAAAAAAATCCCGGGGTTTTTAAAAAACGGCGTAAACTTTCAAAAAAGGCCTAACTTGTCAAAAAAAGACCTAAATTTTCAAAAAGAGGCCTAAATTTTCAAAAGAAATGGCCTAAATGTTCAAACAATGACCTAAATTTTCAAAAAAGGCCTAAATTTTAAAAAAAAGACCTAAAGTTTCAAAAAAAGACCTAAATTTTAAAAAAAAGACCTAAAGTTTCAAAAAAAGACCTAATGTTTCAAAAAAAGACATAAAGTTTCAAAAAAAGACAGATTTTCAAAACAGGGTCTAAAATTTAAAAAAAAACCTGTTTTTTTAGAAAATTATAACTTAAAAATAACCAATTAAAGTTTTAGCAAAAAAAATAATAAAATAAAAATAAGTGTAAAAGTCTTACGGTAAAGACGCCCGAGACTAATTTTGTGGTAAAAATATCGTTGCCCGGGTCATTTGTACAAATAACCCCCCAAACTAAGGTGGGCCACGAAAGTTCCTCAATCCGCGCCCGCAGCCACTGCATTCGTCGGTCACAAACAATAGGATTCGTTGGGGCAAAACCACCGGTAGGGGCGACAAAAGACATTGAGCGAATCAGCCTTCCTTGGCCTAAAACCGGGTCAAAAACGTCGGCGGGAACATGAGTAAAGTTGTTCAGATTAAAGTTGACATAAAAGGTCACACCGGGATTTTGCGGGGGAGTGATGAACCCGGGTTGGATATTCAACTCGGACAGCTGATTGTTCTCGAAATAGATAGAAACGTTGCGTGGTACGTTTGACTCGAATTTAAAAGCGCCCTTGTCCACCCTCCGGATTTTCCCGTTGGTCAACAGCAAATTGGTGACGTTACTTTGCGACAGGTCAAAGGCCCCCTCAAAGAGCTCCTCAATATTGTTTTTGCTCAAAATGAGGATTTCGAGTCGTGTAAAGGAGGAAAAGGAAATGCCCGGAAAGATGGGGGAACCGGGGCCAGAATTTCCCCGAATATCGTTCTCCTCCAGCGTTGCACGGTTCAGGTTCGTGGTGTTCATCCAGCTGAGGAGAGTCCCAATGGCCGCGTTGCCCAGGACAGTATTGTTGCTCACGATCAACCTTGTAACTCCCAACAATTTTCCACCCCCTGGAGAGGTCACCGAGGTCAGGAGGGAATTGTGTCCCACAAAAAACTCGGACGCCTTCAAATTTGCCGTCGCCATCGAATCGAGGTCAATTGAGGTCAAATTGGTGTTTTGAATGTAAACGTAACCGATGACCCGGGAGATGTTGCCCGGGTTGGCCTCGACTATGCGGGTCATGAGGTCATCGATATCTTGTTGAGTTACATTGAGACCGTCACAGGCTAGGAGAGATCCGAAGCCGGGGTCCTTAAAACAGATGCAAGGCCCAGTGTCGCTGTCATTTGGGCAATTTAATTGACCCGAGGTCAAAGTTAGACACACAAAAAAGAATATTAATATTGAGGTCAGCATTCTGGTACCCCGGATTTTTTTACTGTGCAATTTTACACGTTTGAGGTACAAAAGATGAATGTGAGGATTTATCATTATTTATTGACAATGCATTGAAAATGGGCTTATCAGCGTCTGAAAATTGCTAGAGATAAAAAATTGTCCTTGACTGGATCCAAACGAACATTGTTTACCTGATTTGTCTCTCTAGTATCTACAGTTAAACCTAATGGAATAATTGAACTACATCTGCCCACTTCATCTCGTTATGTACAAAAAATAATGGTGAGTCAGTTATTATCTGTGAATTATACACAATTCAATTGTTTTATTGGAACAATGCAATTAAAATTAACGGTTCAAATCGGCACTTTGTATTGTATAAAGACGAGTAAAAATATCACAGACGGAGTGGCTTTAAATGTTTCTAGATTTTTTCGCGTAGCAGAAGCACAACATAAAAACATGATTTGTCTAGTGCCTATGATGCTACGTAATAAGTTGAGGCAGGTCACTTACATTGTACATTAAATTATTTATTGGAAATCAAACTAGAAAATTAGAAAAAAGATAAAAACAACATAAAAAATTGGTAAATCTCTAAAGAAAAATTTTACACAGTTGGAAGTTGGAATGCTTTACAAAGAAGTTAAGTTACTCTCCAAATGTCAAAACACTTACTTAATTAAAATAAACTTCAGATCACCCCTGTGAAGTATGTAAAGAAACCGTTTTACCAAGATCAACAAAAATCATAAAAAATGCTTTGGGCTCTCCATTTTTCATCTTGAGTTTAAACTTAGTTGATTACGAGGAATCCAAGAAGGAGGAATGAAATGAGGGTCAGACAAAGAGATGGACTGTTGGCAATTGCTGGATTTCCGATGATCCCGAAATCGTACAAAACTTGCTCCACCGGATTCATCTTGGCATCGACGCTCAACCCGTTTGAGTCAAGTTTTACTTCCAGCCTTCTGCATAATATAAAATATAAATTTAAAACAAGACAATTAATTACAAAATTCAGGGTTTTAGTTTGATAAATACTTTCCCTTGATTTCAATCACATAATATTATTTTAAAATTTTGGAAATTGGAATTTTTATGATTCGAACCTTCGGCCGGTGAGAACATCTCGGGCCAGATTGTCATCCATGTTTGTGCTCACTCCTGGGAGGATCTCTTTCCTAAAATTATCAAGGATACTATATGGTTTAAATATTCAAAATTAAACTTACAAAAATTCAAAATTGTTTCACATCGTCTAAAATGCTTTCAAGTAAATTCGATTTAGTATTTTAAAATGAAGCAAGATGATAAAATTTCATACTTTTCAGGTCCAAAAACGTCGGACCACTCAAATGGCAAGGGGTTGGCATTAACTTCTGCGGGAAAAATCCAGACACAGGTCAAGCCGACCAGAAGAATTGCAAGGGTGTACTTTAAAACTGCCATCTTGAAACTCGCTCTGAATTTTCAAGACGATGAGAAAAGGCTAAAGAGTAGCGTGACAAAAAACTTTAAAATGAAACAATTAATTGACTTTATTTAAGGAGAAATTTTGATTCTTGATTCTTGACCCCGGGAAAATGTTCATGAACGCGACTTGAGCTGTGGTGTAAGAATGGGGAGAGTGAGAGAGAGAGAGCGACAAAAACAGAAATAGAGAGAGGGAGAGCAAATAAGCCTAAAAGAAGTGTCCTTGTGATAGGAAAAGGCAAAGGAAGTGGCAAAGTGAGTCCTTTGAGATAAACTCAATACACGATGAAACGAATAGTTGAGACTCGTCTCAAATATCAAGACAAGAAACTCCGTCTTAAAATGTATCGAGTACGTGGAAAAATCGTTTTTGACGACAAAGGATCCATTTACTATGCATGCATGTAATGTGTATTTATGATTTTTGTTATCCATTTGATGATCCTCGGCTTTTATTTATTACACTCGACCAGTTCTCAGATCTAGACACTTACACTGCACTATTTGAAGAAGCTTTTATACGTATGCGTGTGTACGTATGAGTCACATAAAAAGGAGAAGCGAAGGCAAAGGTCGGGATTTAATTTGAGACTTGAGACTAGTTGAGTCAGCCTTTTTATTTATTATACATAATGCTTAGCCTAACCGGTGTTTGTATGCATGTATTTTGGATAAGCAGAGGATAAATATTATATAATTTCATGGAATATTTTACCCTCGCCCTTTTTATGAAAATTTCAATCCCGAAATTAAAATTTGAGCACCTCTCGTGCGTCTAAATAAATGTCATTTTGAAATGGGGGAAAATTTATCAATTTTAATTTTTTAAAAGCTTCTATTCTTTTTGAGCAGTGTTTTTTGGTTGTCTGCAGAGCGAGACATTCTTGGTCTCCTCACAACTTAAGTAAAATACATGGAGCAAGTGTGCATCTGGTATGTGGTATTTGCATACAACTTCCTGCGAAACAAAAAATGTTTTTTTACACGTATCTTGCAACATACTCTCAAACCAACAATAAATGTCCGGTTTCATCGCTGTGCTCGCCACATAACCCAGTCCTGTTCTCTCGTTGCATTCTCTCCACCTTTCTGTCCACTCCGCACAATGAGCGAATTCACAAGCACGGATCTCTTATTATTCCTTTTTTGTTCTCTCATTTAAATTCCGTTTTTAACTTTTAGTTGACTTTTAAAATAAAAGCATAATATTATTATGATACAAAATCCTTTTAAACAGTTATCGACTATTAATTGCTAAGAATAGCAATAAACTTAACTGTAATCTGAGCGTTTTGGAGAAGCAAGAAGACAGAGAGCAGAGTCGGTTACTTTAATTGAAATGACCTATTTAATTTGCAACTTTAGTTTTGTACAATAAAATAGTCTGTTTATGTGGCCAATGATTCCA
>JAQIVE010003546.1:0-16509 GCA_034698285.1 Sminthurinus bimaculatus | reverse complement strand
CATATCGCATTACTCATTACAACTTACAACATACGTAAATCCACATTTGCCTTTGCCTATACATAGTTCGTCGAAACGTTTTTTTTTCTTTCAATAAAAAGTTGTGCGCGTCATAAAAATGAAGGAACCCGAGCTGCCTCTTATTAAATACATATTATTAATATAGTTCGTTTCATGCTTCATAATTCATAATGTTCATACTTTTATACTTGGCTCACAATCCGGTTACTAGGAAATAAGGAACAAACAGACAGGAGCTTTCTCCGAATAATCGATTTACTTGAGCTGTAGGAAAAGTCGGATTGTGTGTGATGCACAATGTACATTGTACATACCATATAATGATAGTATGTGCAACGGGTTTTATTTTCATTTCCCGTAATGCAATAAACAGCGTAGTTCACCTAAAACTTTGATCATCGTGTTGAATTTTATGAAACTTCATATTTCACTCACCGTGCATAGCTTTCTCTTTATTTTCACCCGTTTTCTTTTTCGTACTAAAAACCTTCAGTCTACAAGATATAAATAATGTCAGCCTCATCGACTCGTTTTGGTACTTCTTCCTTGAGATCGAGAAGAAGTCCTTTGGATAAGGAGCGACCTGGAACGTCGGGACAAAGTGTTGCGAGTCCAGGATTTATAAGGGAACTTCTACCAAAAAAAGGCTATCTGCACTGTGAAGATACACTGACCTTTGTTCTATGGTAAGTGTTTATATTTTATGTACAATAATATGGAAATTGTATCATCGCCTATTTATGTACAAAATGAGACCATCAACAATAATAAACTGTATACATGATACATACATACTTTCTTTTTAATTAATTCCTGTTTTTATTGACTTTATTAATAGCAAGCCTAAGCTTCTTCCTCTGAAGTCGTACACGATGGAAAATCTCACCAGAATTCAGCAGGACTCGATAGAAAAGGCCAAGCAAGAAATGAATGCTACTAATTTAGACTAATGTATAGATTTTGAATCTTCAAAACATTTTATACACATGTATGTACACACGAATAATGTTCCTACATTTAATAAAAATGAAATGAAGCAACTTATTCTCACCACTGACCAAAAACCAAGAATAAATGCAAGATGCAAAAAAAGGTTTCTTTCAAATTTCAAAGTGTACAAACTTTTTTTTATTTTTGGCCATTCCATTTAAACAAAAATTACACATCATATTGCTTTCCTCGTTTCATCCTGCCACTTTTACAGAATATATTATATGTATGCATAGCATGTAAAAAACTGGAAGTCGATTATCAAACTTTTAATGTAAATCACTTAACAATAAGTATACAAGTTAGCTACACTAATTATTAACACATTGTCACATGGTCACATACAAAAGGAATGGACGGATTTCAATACACACGGACGTATAAATTTCTTTTAGCTTTAGAGAGACTTTTTTTAACGTCTGTAGTCTATAGTCTATACCCTATAAATATGTCATTTATAAAGCTCAAAATTACATCATAATATGTATTAACACTGGTATAAAGTTGATTGAAAACACACACACATACACAAGCAACACAGCAAATTGCAATGATTGGAAATTGTAATCGTCATAACCATCATTAGCTTTGTATAATTACTACAACTGTATTCTCATTTCCTACACGAAATTTTCATTGTCTCTTCAATAAATTATTAAATTAGAGAAACCTAAAAGCTTAAGTATGGTATATGTAGTACATAATAAGTATATATCGTCATAAAATTGCTCACAGACTTTTGTTTTTTTTTTTCATACATGTATTAAATGAATATGCACGTTGTTCATTTATGATACATGCATAATACATTTTGGAAGTCGTAATATTATTATTTACTACTTATAATGGAAAGTAAAGGCAATTAAAAAAAGATTATTCGTTCTTTCCGGCTATAGACAAAGTTATGGAGACAGTCAACCCCTCTTGCAATGACCTTAAAGTTTAACAATCTTGAAGTGCAATCCTTCTGTCTCACAGGACGGACAACGTCGTACTTGATATGTGTAACACGTTGTGTCGTAAATTAATCGCACTACATATACATATTTTTTCGTACTTTTTGTGCATAACAAATTTCTATTGTAATCAAAAAAATCTGTATGGAATAAAATAGCTTTTAACGTTTAAGTATAGGTATTAAGTATATTCAAACACAACAAGAGATTCTAACACTGCTATATTTAGTTAAAACTCTAATCAGTAGCCGCAGTTTAAAAAAAATAAACAAGAAAGAGAGACAAAATGCAGATCATACAACTCAATAGATCATAAGGCGTCTGTCGGTTCAAAAATCAAAAACGTTTTCATTTAAGAGATCTTATTCATAACAAACCTATCTACTATAATAATTGGTCAAATTAATTAATAATATAAAAGTTGATAGTCTAACTAATTAAAGAAATATAGAGCTATCACTCCCAAAAGGGGGAACAACCAAAACGATTGAATTGAGCCGACTCCTGCTAACCTACATTTAAACATGTCGTACCTTGTCTCATTCCCCTTAACTAAATTGATAAATTCTGCCTCGACTAACTGCCCATCATAGTAGGTGATCGGGTCCTCGAAAGGATATTCGTACCCCTGCTTACACTCACACTTGTAGCCACCCGTGTCAAATCCTCGGCCCTGAATCGGAACACAGTAGGAACTGGCTTGGTCACACTTGTGAGTAGACTTGAATGCATTGGGAGTATGGAATTCGGATGGACATTGATTAATGTCTAGGTTTAGAAGCTCCATGGACACGGCCACAATTCCCTTAAATTCCTTGTTGAGCCGAAGAGAGTCTGGTCCGAAGAACGGAGCTGCATAGGTTATCAGCCATTTCTTAATGGGGCCGTCACAGTCAAAGTAGGGGGTTGTCCAAAATCCGTGGTGTAAATTCGCCGCTCTGTAACCGCAAAACAAATTTTTTTAAAAAAAAAAATTCAGATCTAAACAATGTGCCAGTTTTTTAGCATCATTTTGAGAGTTATTTGGTACTTTTGTCTCTTTTTTACTTGTATGAAGTAGGATACTGTTCAAACTTGCGAAGGAAACTTCCAGTCTCATTGTTCCTAAGCTGTATTTTCAAATAGTAAGTCTCTAGGTCATCAAAATTGGTAGCCCATCGATTTTTCAACAACTTGAAAAATGGTTTGTTCAAGTAGTTTTTTTCTAAAAATTGCATTACAAAAATGTAAGATATTAATATACATGTATTGTGTGCTTATGTACGTATGCATAAATTAACACTGGTAAAAAAAGTGGTGGATTGAAGAAAGAAGTTCATACCAGTTTCATTGATTCGAGCCAAGTCCTCCAGCTTAAAGTTGCGAGTGTTGAGCTGAGTTTTGTAGGCAAATGGAGCAAAGAGAGTACGATTTGAGAATTTATTCCGGTCCCAATAAACACCGGCAGACCAAATTCGAGTGTCACCAAGAAGCAAGCTGAGAGTTTCGCCGAGCATTTGGTCCTCACTGAGGGGCTTGTCTGGAACTCTTTTTCCTGGGAAAACTTCGTCAGTGTCGACAATTTGGAGGTAGGATGATATAAAATTTGCTAGACGAACGGCCTGCAGAGCCTCGTTATTAAACTGGGCTTGAGATCCAAAGCCAACATCTCCATCCAAGATAAGCTCATGTTTCTTGTACCTAATAAGAATAAACACACGTAGAAAGAAAAAGAGGGAGAAGGAAGGTTAGCATACATACTCACAATGCTGTTGAATTTTTATTTATTAATTTCCATAATTTTAAAACAAAATCATACTTGCGACAGGTGGAATTGTTGACACTATTTATGAATTTAATTATGGCATCGGTATTGGGTTTCTTTTCTCTCAGAGTCGAGTAGTCAAACTCTCGGGTCGTGAAATTGCGATAGTTTGAATGAATATCCAAATATTTTTCTCTCACTTCTGGAGGGGCCTTTTCCCATTGAACTGGCATTTTTTGGATCCCTACAAAACGAGAATCACTTTATCATCTTCAAAAATACAAATAATATGAAATATTCAATATTTAGAATCAATTTTTAAAATACACATGTGCATGATTACTGCATCTTCCATCCAAGAACAAAACTTACATCCAATTTTACTGCACTCAAAGAAATGCCTATAAATTTGCTCTTGACTCCTCTCCAAAATCTCGCCCAAATAAGGTCTTCTGTCCACATAGGGAAGCCTAAATCCCGGCTTACATCTACACTGATAACCACCCCTTCTAAAACCATACCCATCGAGAGGGTCACACTCTGTACTAGTCTCTTTACAGCGGGCAGTTCCCGCATATGTATTTGGAGCCGGATTTCCATCACCAATCGGACACTGATTAATATCTATCCTCTCAAAATCCATTTCAAGCACACTCACAGCCGTATAAGTTGGATACTCAATATGTCTAAAGCTGGTATGACGAGGGAAAATGTCCGCAATCGGAACGGAGGCACCGATGACCCATTTGTTACTCCTGCCACAATCGAAATAGGGACGGGTCCAGGCCACTGGCCCCGGTGTTTCGTCAGCTCCTGGCGGTCCGTGGAAAGTGTAGGTTTCATTCGTATTGTTTGCATATCGAATCTCCACATTGTACGTTGTTTTTGTGTCGTGCCTCTGATTCACTTTGTCCGGCAACCAAGCCGTGTAATACTCATTGATTCGATAATAATCAGAAGTGTAATTTTGAGAATCCGACTTGGAGTTGATGGAGCCCAAATCCCGCACTATAAATGTGTTCAAGGTTGAGATTCTTTCCAAATGGATTGGGTCGTTAAAGTCATCAGATCTACATTTTCAAGAATTGAAATTTATGCATTATGTTTTTTTATAGTGAAACATTCCTGTAATAAAAAGAAACCATAATTTATTGTCATGTATTATGTAATTGTGTTTGTGTACAAACCGGAAAGTTCTTGGTGCAAAAAGTGGAAAAGTTTTGTTAAAAAACCCTCGATAAGAAGGGCTGAAAGAACTGTTGGGACTAAAGTATATGGCACTGGAGTTTATCCATCTATTTGCAGAAACGTCCGCTACTGTTGACAAAAAATAGTACATCATGCCCGGGTCATAAGTATCGTTGATGGCGGGTCGGATAAACCGAGACTGGAGCACATAGGACCAGAAGAAGGCTCGATTCATGGCCATATTATGTAGGTGGAGAAGAGCCGTCCTGTTGGGAAACACGGGGTTGATATTTATGTCCTTAATGTCGGGCTTGTGCGTCACGGTTTCCCCCGGTAGGTACAAGTCGGATCTCTGCTTGATCTCACAATTGCCGGGAGTGACGGCGTCAAACCGCCGCTTAATGTCATCGAATGCGTCCCGAGTTTGCCACCCGAATTGAGCACCCACTTGATCCACATGTTCCAGAAAGAAATACACGGTGACCACAAAGATCAGGGCCGTGTTCAAATACTGAAGGAGTCTTGAGGACATTTTTTACACGGGTAAATAAATAGTAAATACACAAATACAAAAACTTGATTTAAAAAAGAAAGAAAATTATTTTATGTGTACTGTATACACATTTATGTAATTTCTGTCACTCCACCACAATCTAGTTGAAAAAATTTACATAAAGATCTGTAAGTAAAAAATCCTCCTACTTCCGGTAGTTTGTGCCGACGAAATTTATTTTAATTTTCTACATTTCACTTTAGCTTCCTATTTTTATTCTATCACTCACTTTTAAAACAACTTGGAAAGAAAAAAGGCACTTGAACTTGAACTTTATTGTAAGCAAGAAAAATCCATTCACACGACAGCGTAAATGTCAACACAATTTTGACTGTCAAACTTAACTGCAGTAGTAAACAGTGGAGGAGCACATTTTCACAGTCTATATTCAGTTAATGTACCGTCGTTAAAGTTACATACATTGTATAAGGTGTGGCGGGCTAGCGTTGTGAAAATGTAAAGTATTCAATCACCTGTTGTACAGATAGAGGCTTTGAAAAACTTTGAAGGGGGAGAGAATCAATGCTTTGGAAAAAGGTATGAAATGTTTTTCTATAATATATACAAGGTATGAGTAAGCAAATATGTATGACTGTATGTGTATATGTACATATGTATTTACAGGGTGTATTTACATGGTTGCCTGGATATATACAAAAAACCCTCAGACAAACACACACACACACACACCTGTCCAACGGCTCGACTTACTCCAAACCTGTATAATATCTAATATACATACACACAGAGGGAGAGAAGAAACTACCCGAGTGCTGTGTGTTGTAATATCTACGTAGTACAAAGGGCTGGAGTTGGAGTGTGTATAATGCAATGTAAGCAGTATTACATCTCATGATATTACAAAGATGTAGGTGGCGACAAAGGATTACATTTTCAAATGAAGTAGGGAACAAGTGTTTAATTGAAACTTTATATTCAAAATGCTAATGTTTAAAAGAAACTGAGATGAATAAATTGTGTATATTACTATGCACAGTATTGAATATGTTTATATGGGGAAATGCAAGATAAATTGTCTTTGAAATATGAGTACAAAATTCGTTTTAACTTTCAGTTTGAACTCTTCCAATTTTGCAAGTCCCAACAGCGTTTATTTATTGACATAACTATAGGTTATATAGGTATAAGAAGTAATGAGCATTATTTCTTCTTTCTCATTAGCAAAATTTTTATAACGTATATAAATAGTATGGTGTATAATAATATATCATGGTAGAAATGAAGTCTTTTTAAAATTTCTGCATTTAAGTGTATGGTAAAGTAATTGTAAAATATGTTATGTGTATATAACATTAACCATAACATTATATGTAGTTATGGTTTTGTAGCACAGCATAATATAGTTATGTATAGTTAAATAGTAAAAGTTCGTTTTAGGTTATGTAGCAAAAACAGTTTTGCCAGTAGATTCTTCTTTGTTTTAGTCTTATTTACAGTAATGTTAAGATTGGAAAATTGTGCCTTGTGCGTGTGTAAAAATTTAAAGTGTGTTGTTTTATTAGAATATTAGAACATGTAAAGAATGTAAGATTTTGCGTACTTACAAGAATGGGGCATCTATGAGTAATGAGTATACATGATTGCAGTTTTTAATAGTAAATTTGTAGATTATTAGGATGATTTAACTGGGAATGATGTGCGTTGAACATCATGGAAGGCATTTGATGGTGAGGGTGGGGATGAGAATGGGGATGAGGATGAAAGTCTTCATAGAAATCTTCACTTAGGTTATGGCCATTTGACGGCAGTTGATAAGACTGGATTGTCGTTACGGTTGACAGCGAGGTGGGTTGTGGGGGTGGTAGTTGATGTTGATGTTGTGGTGGTGCACTGGGTAGACTGTTGACGATTGCTGTCGTTCTCTGTAAAAATATTAAACGTCTCATATTAAGAATTAAGTATATAAGTATTATTAAGATAAAATTCAAACTGAGAGTAGCTTATTACCAGTTTCTTTGACTCGGATAAGCAAAATGTACAAATTCGACTTTGGTTATGACTATCCATCATCAGTCCATTGTCTTCACAGGAGTTTTCTGCTTGTTATTTAATTAAAAAGAATGACATTATATAATATAAAACTTTGCTTGATTCTATTTCATGTTTCTTTTAGCCATTGGATTTGTGTAGCTTGGCTCATTTACCGGCAAGAAGGTGTAAAGACAGATGGGAAATGTATGAGGAAGCGAGTCGGAGCGTTTCAATTTTTGACAGCTTTCTATCTGCCGGTTCGGTGGGAATGAGTGTCCTCAGGGTTGAAAATGCGGTATTTACACTGTATAATGACAGACATTTCAATGTTTTACTTTTTATCGTCAAATTTTCATTCCAAACATCACGCATAGTATATAATTCAATTAAATTTTAAGGTACTTTATTTCCCATCTCTAAATCATTTTATTCTTTGCTTTGCAAATAAGCAGTAAATCCTATACACAACAAATTATGAAAATAGCATCAACCTTTGCGTTTTTTCTCGTTCTCTTGTGTTGCTACTGGGAGCGATGGCCAAAGGGTTTCCGGTATCAACTCCTACTCCAACTGCAAGTCCAGCACGTTTTTGTTGCTGTTGTTGTTGTTGTTGCAGTGCTGCTGCGGCTCCTCCTCCGACCTTTCTCTGGCCTGTCTGACCCTTGGCCTTCTTCTTGGCTGGACTTCGTCGAGACGATTCCATTTTATTAAGTGAATATGGTGTAGATTGTAGAGTTATATACAGTTGGGAAACTGATAAAATGTATTTTTGCCAGATGTAAGAGAGTAAGATCGTAAATCGTATCGTAAGCGAGGAGTCTCTTATCGTTTTTCCACACTTTCAACTTTCGTTTATAGTTTATACATACTTGTATCTCAGTACTTTGTACGCTAAACGTTATTCATCAAGAGGATACAGCAGTCATACACACTCAATAATAAATAATAATTCTCACATGAACCATCCAAAAAACGAGAATATATAACTATGCTGTAAGCAAGAGGCAATTTAATGTACGTGTATGATGATGACTATGAAAGGAAAAACTTGCTTGCATGAAAATATATTCTGTTTCTCTATTATAGCACTAAAAATAAACGCTGTCTTTCTCTTCTCTCTATTCTCTGTAGTAAAAACGTTCTCGGCTCTGTTTCTCCTTTTTCTCCATCCTGCATACACAAATCTTTTGCTACAGTTATGTATAATATATTTCTAATGTTTCTTGTTGAATTTTCAATCTCTGCTTTTGACTTTTGACACTGTTTCTGCTTTTCGTTAAATGTTAAATAAAATATCACTCTTCATGATAATCATCATGATACGATCAGCACTGATTTTACTTCCTTGGGAAAAAAGATATAAATACACAAAAAGACACTCAAAGAGCTTCCAATATCTAGATGCAATCTGAAATCGAATTCTCTGTAATCCGAAGAATCCACTCACACTTATTGTTTCATGGAGATATTAAAGCTTCAAAATGCTTGGATGACACTGCGAAGAGTTTTGAGGAAAATTAATAATGTTCTTTAATATCTTTACTTTCACACAGTAAAAGATGGCACAGGTACTTAATTGCTATTTGCACAGTCGATAGATATAAGCTTTAATATAAATACTATCAACTATCAACAATACAGTATTATAAAATGTTTTATGTTATGAAAGCAATCAATTAGCCCTGCTTATATAAACACTTACTTAATTGATTAAAAACATTTTATAACCTTTTGATTGCATCATATTTATTATTTACAAGACAAAATGTTATCTTCCCTTTTGCTTTGTTGTGACTACAATAATATGATAGTATGTAGTCAGTTGGCACAAATTATTTTCTCTTGAACACTTTAAAATAGGAAGTCATAATATATTATATAGAAAGAAAAAAGTGGACAACTTTTTCACTTGACTTGCACATCTATCTATACGTAACACAACACATGTCTTTGTAAATTCTAAATGCAACACAAAACTAAGAATATAAACGGTTCACAGGAGAAGTAAGACAAGTCGTTCTCGTCGTCGTTGTCGAATGAGGAAATTGTCACATCAGCTCAAATGATCATGTAAATAGGTCGAGAATTAGCGTTCAAGTTAAGCTTTAATTGAGCTTGAAGGTTGCCTACTCCCAACAACCAACTAGTCACATACGTACTCGCTCAGCTCTCTATGTATGTATATGCATGTATAAAAATCTCACTCACCCATACAAATTCTCCATTAATTTCCCCTACCATTTGTAACTATGAACTATACATAAAACTCGTCCATATGTAAGTTTATTGCTTGGGGAGATTCCTTACTGAAAATTCGAATATGAACTCTCTTTTTTGACAAGTAGATACACACAACACACCAACACAGAATAATAATAATAATGATACTACTAGTTTACTACTACAGTTAGTTACTACTAGTTGCTACACAAAACAAGACAACTGCATCTATTTTCTATTTCACTCTCGCTCTTTCTGCTCTCCTTCCAATAACTTTTGACTAAATTGAACTGAACTGAACTTGACGCTGGCTCAGTGAAAACTAAAAAGGGTCGTTTAGAACTCAGATTCAGATTTCAACCAAGTTCTCAATGAAAGCCTCCCAGAAGTTTTTCCTCGTCCTGTGTACGTAACTGTATACATATGTACGTATGTATGTATGCAATAATTATGTGTCGTAGCCACATCGTGTTCTATCTTGTATTTGTACAATAATACACACTACACACACACACACACACACATGTGTTTTTGGGCAACTACAAATTGTTTTCTTTTCTCTAATTGTAGACACCACAGACTTGACGGCATTTCTCTATTGGTTTTTGGTTTTTGCCTATTCAGATTTTGTTCCTACTCATAAGGCACAGTGTATCTGTATGTTTGTATCTTGTATCTTGATTTCAAAACTTGAAACTGTATCACCAAACTCCGTAGAATCAGAGTAAAGTTTCGGTCAGGGAAGAAATAAAGATACTTTGGAATATCTATCTATACATACATTTTACGTTTGGATACTTACAGTGAACATGAACGGAATAATAGTGATAGTAATAAACTACTTTTATGTATTGTTTTAGGAATAATATAAGTACATATGTATACTGTGTACAGTGTGCACACGCATAATATATAGAAAAAGGAAGATAAATTTGAGATGGAAATAAATATCTATACTTTATACCTGTAACAAATTTATATTGTGCATAGTTCTATACTTGGGTATAAAGTTAGTCCATTTTTTGCGTAGATGTTAGATGTAATAAACTCCTTCTTGATATACATATAGGCGATAATATATTTTTATAGTGTATTAGTGTAGTGTAATGACTACAGGACATAAAGGATATTGTTATTGTGAGTTTAGTGTCTATCTCTGTATTCATTACTCTATGTTGATACCAAAAGTTGTATAGATACATGACATGATATAACGTGGACGTGTGTGAAAGTGTGAAAAACCAAGAAACAAGATTTGAACCCCTTTGTTGTACTGTATTTTATGTGTTCAATAATTATTATTGAGCTTATGTGTACACACAGATAGAAATAAATAGGGAGAGCAGTGTAATACATGCATGCATACATGTTTAATGTATACCTATAATTTATGTATGCTATGCTATAAAATTTTAATGCTGGCCATGTCTTTTTTTGAAAGAACGACGGTAGAGAAAGAAGTGTAGAATGAAGAATTTGTCGTATATTTTTTATGTATAGATTTTGGGGATATGTTGAAGATGAAGAATTGAGAATAAATTTAATTTACAAAATAAAATTAGTATACAGCCTGTAGTAAAAACGATGAACTGTGCCTATATATCTTCCATGTATTATGTACATGTACATTTATTGTGTGTAATGTGTCTATTATAACTTGTAACTATGCGCGTATACAATATACCTATGCACGTACATACGTGTATGTATGTGGAGAGAAAAGGAAAAGGAAAACACAGATGGGCTCGTAAAAACCAGAAAGAGAAACAAGGGAGAGGACTCACTGTGTAGATTTGTCTATGAATGAATGAATGTTAAAACTATCAACATCACAAATCAAGTCTGTCATTTTTCTCTATATAATTACTTGTGCACATATACATGCTCATCCAATCATATTATAATCGTATCATGTCGCATATTTGTATCATCGCACCCTGTGCGTACATCCTACATGTATGTATGTGTAGTATATAGCCAAAACAAGTACATAATATAAAAACAATAACTATGTATGTACTATGTACACGTACACTGTACACGTTAACTGTTTTGAAAATTTAAATGGAGCTTCAGTATAGATGTTGATGAACTGGGATACATAGTATGATCCGTTCAGTAGGATAGAAAAAGTAAAATATTATGTAGTCTAGTTAAAGTATAGTACACATACACACAGCTGCATATGTATATATCTGTAAAACGTAACCAACATCCCATCACGATGGATTCGATTAGATTTTAAAATACTTACATACATATTTGTAAGTATGCAAATGAGTAATTAATCGAGCTGACAATGAGCAAATGATATATAGCCCTTGTCATTCCCTTACATCTTGCATCGTCAATCAATACAAAACATAAAAATAAAAATATTGCCTCTTGTTCTTGTCTCTTTTCTACTCCATCTCCGTATTCTACATAAAAGAAAATAAAATAAAAGAGCAGCAATTGGTTCATCTTGAGACTTGAGAGACTTGTTTGTTCCCTCTCTGTCTCTCCCTTTCAGTTGTTTACAAGCTACAATCAAGTGTCATATAATAATCTTGGCTTTTATGACTGCATTATTTGCTCTTGTTTATTTTTCTCTCCCTTTTTATTGGGAATTCTGCGAATTTAATTTTGATTTTGTTTTTGATTTACTATTGCCTTTTCACATGCTGTGCACTACAATAATAAAAAATTTGTTACAAAATTTCGATCGTTTCATGTTCTATGAGTTATGAGCGTCCCACACGTTCTCGTACAAGGTTTCTACTATGTACCGTATTGTTCCAAATAGTGGGACTGTGCTACTATTTGAGTTTTTGGCCATAGAAAGTATGTACATGTAATAGAATCAAATGGTAAAATTTATGGCATGTCCTACTATTTGGACGTGTCTTACTAAATGGAACAATACGGTAACTTAATATCATCTGTCTATAGCACACAAATTTCCGTAAAAACGCCATGTATTTCAATATACTGCCACAAAATAAGGAAATTATGAAACACATGGGAAAACATGATTCTTATCGTTAGTGTAAGCAATAAGCAATCGCAGTTATCTATGTGTATACAAAAATTCAACAAAATACTTGAAAAAACATGCCAATACAAGTAGTTAGCTAATATTTAAGGTAGTATAAGATTAAGCTTTACAATAAAATCATAAGTGTAGTATACCTATTGTTGTTGATGTTGTTTTTATCGCTTTTCCTAAAAAAATTGAAGAAGTATGTCTGGACGAGTTTCATATCATTGGTCATATACGTATGTAGAATTTAAGTTAAAACCGAAATAATACACGACACAACACATTAAATTATGGTGGAACAATTATCAACCACTGGAAGCAGTTAAAATTAAATGTTGTTGTGTCAAAAAGTTTCTCATTTTTTCAAAACAATTTTTCACTCACGCCTCAAACAGTTTTCATTCATTCACAGCTATATTATGTACACTTGTAATTACAATCACAATAATATACTTACATATATATTATGCGTAAACACATTAATGAACGATTCTTAAGTTTAACAGCTTCCTCACACTTTTACATATATATATTTAAGAGCCTGACGGACGACTTGATAATTGACTATTAGCTAGACCTATAGACTTTGCTATACAGTATACATAAAGCTGTTTTTGATGTTTTTTGAAAAAAAAGAACTGTACTCCTAGAACTATCTACTTAGTGACAGATAAAAGACGCGTGTATAAAGATGTTTTTTTTTTGAAAAAACAACAATTTTTTTAAAACGAAGTATAGAGAAGAAAGCAGAGTGACCACCAAAAATACCTTCACCGTAAAAAATAGGGATGAAAAACACTTATCGAACTTCTTTCACTTGTTTTGTTGATGTTTGATGATGTTATTGATGTTGTTTCTTGTGCATGCTCAATGTCTATATTATTATTATACGTTTCTGTGTAACTATCGTGCCGCTGTTGCTGTTGCCGCCGAAAACAAAAATTCTTTCACCGATCACCGACTTCGACACACATCAATGATTGATTGATTGATTGATTGAATTGAAATGGATTGAATTGAATTGATACTTGAATGTGTACATATAAAATTTATGTGTGTAAATGTTGGATGTCCATCTCAAACAAAACTGTACTTACTTACACGTCTATATGATTTTAGTTTTCTAATTATATTTTTTCACTGCAGAAAAAAACATTATAGATTGTAGATAATACTACTTAATATTAATATTATTCACAGGAAAAAAAGCCCAGTATATTATGTGTAGGAAGAGTTGATGATATTATCTTTATACTATTATTCCGAAATTCTCTCGGGTTTCATCATACATAATATAAACATGCATTATTTCTAATATGTATGAATATTATGTATGGGGGAAAAGTAAAAGTAGTCGTTCTACTTAATAAAATATTATGAGTCCCAACTGAGACGGATGGAAATGAACAAAGGCTACGCACACACATCTTTTGGAATCAACATACATATGTATACATTTATATACTTTTAATGATAATAATACTTCTCTATACTATATTATTATTATCCTTAGATAATAATTCTCTTTCTTATTCCGAGGACATAAGTAAGTTGATTATGATTTTTTTTCGTGCACCATAAACAAAAAATGAAACATGCGTTGTATTTGTAAGTAAGTAAGTAAGTATCTATTTATATTATATTATTATACGGACTGATTGCTTGACTGACCAATGTGTCTGTCTCTGCACCCCTCAGCGGAGGCATGCAGAGAGAGTGAATAAATAGCAAGTGTCACAATTTCTTTAGTTTAATTTTTCGTTCTTTTTTTGTTGAGTACATTATTTGCCCAGCTATGAGCTAAATATACAGCCAAAGCCACAATGATAATAACACTGCGAATGTATAATGAGTATGAATGAAAACTATAACGTATAACGCTGTCTGAAATTATGATGACAAAAAATATTATTATTATTATATACACCGTAGATATTTTGATTTGTTAAATGTGTGATAAATTCATTATATAAATTGAAAAAAATATACGGTTATGGACTTGACTCGTAACAAAGAGAAAATTTGTATTTATTATGACAAAAAATGATCACATTATTGTATTGATTTTTGTTTTTTATTATTATTGCTGATGCTTTTTTGAATTGAAATGAAAAAAATTTGCAAAACCAATTTAAATTAATATATAATAAATAGTTGGCTATACAATGTCGGATATCCGGTACAAATGGGCGAAAGGGCACAAATCTGTCGGCGTCTCTCCGGATGTGTCTCTGCCGCAGTTCAAAGTGCTCGGACATAGGCAACAGGACGTCGAAATTTCCTTGACCACAGGTTAATTACACACCGGTTCACGCTTTCTCTCTTTTTTATGTTGTTCTTTTTCTTACCTTTTCACCCAATGTTTTTTGTCTTTTTTTACTTATTGAAACTTACCTTTTTTTTAAATGAATGATGAACTAATGGAAAGCCGACAGAAAAAAAATCAAATGAAAAAATCACTTTGTTTCTAGACACTATAAGATATAAGATATTCAAACATTGAGCGAGACATGAAAAATTTCACAGACAAAAACAATCACGAGACGTTTTACGCCTTTGTTATTATTTTAAACATTATAATATTTTTTTATATTATATAATTAGTATTATTAGCTTCTTGTAGAACTCTCTACATGGATTGATTTTTTTTGAAATACTATTATGTACTTATAAACGCACCATTATATATAACTTAATTAATAATAATATTATTATTATGATCACTCACTGAATCAATAAAAAGGCACCAGAGAAATGTGAAGAGAATGCTGCCACAGAGTTTTTTTCAAAGGAACACACTCGCTCGCTCACCATATCTAATCTCAATTCGTATTCGTAATAATCAATAACAATTTGAATTGGAACGGAAAAAATAACAAGTTTTTTTATTGTTATTTTTTATTATTATTATGATCATTATCATTTTTGTTTTGTGAAACTTTAATTCTTTTGTACACACCTATAATAATATACTAATACACACAATTTTTACACACTTTCTCTATTCATCTTGTTGTATATTGATTAATTTCAATGATAAGTTTAAAAGGCTGCTTCTATTCTCAAATAAGTATAATAATATTCAGCTTTAAATACTGCATATACTAAATGCGTATTGATGAGCAGGACACAAACTGTGATAAAATTTTAAGGGAAATTTTTCAATAGATTTGATACATACCGTCAGCCGTCAGACGAATACTTGATTAGGTGAAAATGAAACTGAAAAAAAACGTGTGTTAGAAAATGAGCGGAGACAAAAAAGCAAGCAATATACATATCAATGCTGTAATTTTTTTGACATTTTTAAAAAGCGTTTAAAAATTACTTCACGCATTTCAAAACCACCTGTAAAGTATGTATATGTATAGGAGACAGTAAGCGTAGGAAACAAAAAGTTTTTAAACACAAAACTGTCATTTTCTACAAAATTTCGGCAAAAACAGGAAGTTTGTCACTGATAAGTCGTCATGAAACGTATACCATTTTGAAAACTGTATTTGAATTTGATCCAGCTTGATTTTACCTTCAGCTTGACGAATATTTGTCTTTTGAAGTTATCTATTGTTATCTGACTAAAATAAATACGCTTTGTTTCTGATGGTATATGTTTCATGAACTAAATAGACATGTACATTTATCGAGATCGAGATGCGCACCTACTTACTTATTTCCAATATGTTTTCTATTGTTACTATTATTATTATTATACACCCCTTTCTCCTTCGTGTAATAATATATTACATTCTGATATAATTTATTCGTATGTTATATCCATAATATTACTCGTTTATAAATATAATAATATATACATACAACATAC
>JAQIVE010003545.1:0-16509 GCA_034698285.1 Sminthurinus bimaculatus | reverse complement strand
CGGACGGACGCCGACGTATCTTAGAACTATATAGTAGTAGATAATAAAGGCGTACATAGAAATAGATAGCGAATGGGTAGTACAAACTTACGTCAGTATTATCAAAGCCAGAAAAACAGAAACAGCAGTCGCCTTTTTTACAGTTTCGAATGATTTAATTTGAAATTTAAGCAACCTCTGTCAATATTAGCATAATGGTGCACTCTTCTGCTCTTCGCTTCATTTTTGCATCTCCTTTTATATGTGTGAGTTTTAGATTATAACATTAATAATATATGAGATATGTTTTTTACAAATTTTTTTACACATTAGCATATGAAAAAAATATGTACTTACGAATTATAATGCACTGCATATTGCAGAAATGTGTTTCAACATTATAGTGTCGCACATTTGGTGTATGCTCTATATACAATACTTTGCATCTCTCTCTCTCTCTCTCTCTCTCTCTCCAGCAGCCAGCCCAGCATTTTTTATAATCTCTTTTCTCTGTTTGCAAGTACAATTAACCCAGACATCATTATTTGGATATTACCAAAACAAAAGACCTTACAATGCACACAAGAAACAATTTATAGAGTTTTTTATACATGATGTGTATTTTCAGTATGTACTAGAATCTTTAAAAATTAATTCAGGGTCAGTTGTAACTTGTATGGATTATTTGATGGGGATTAGACGTTTATAAATTGATGTATAAATTTCATTGTCCATGTATGAAGTAAAAATACAGAAATATGTAGGTACGCTCTTTTTTTACAGTACGCGAATCTGTTGACAACAAATTTTTTTCATGGACTTTTGAATGATATTCGGCTGTGTGTATGATGTATAAATGCATATGCATAATACATAATATATATTTTCCTTCTTTGATTTGTGAGTTTCTGATACCATTTATTTTATGCACAATTATCATCGTCATTTTTATTGTGCATTTCCTTCCTCAAATGAGCTTTTGTGATTCGTGCTTGATAGACATTTTGAGCTCTGGCAGAGACACATTCATTTTTGAAGAAATTTTAGTAAACAAGTTCTCAATTTTCCGTGAAACACTGACTACAAACCTCTAGGATACTCATACATACATCATAAATACATTGCACGTAAAAGTAGTAGGAATGATTATTGTTACACAACAAACATAGAAAACACAATATATTAATGGCTCTTCTTCGTTACATGCTGCTTAGTTCATGTAATATGCACGTAAAAGATAATTGTAGGAAAGGAGAAGAAAAGGGTGAAACATCAAAAGTTTGACATTCAGTCAATCGTCGCAATTATACAACTTGATTTTTGTCAGAAATTCGTCCTTTTTTCTCCACGCTAATCATTGTAATAAGATTAGTAGTGCATTGGTGATTACATTGTATATATTTTTTGCGCAATATGTATCTTCTGTAGTAATAAAAATGTCGACGTCATGAGAAAAAATGTCATACAAATACTAATGTGGCGAAAAAAAATGCACGAGGGACTGCGTTTGACTTCTTGTTTGAGTTCTGTTTTCAAAGCAAGAAGAAAACGATGTATTTTCTGTGTCGTATATTATGGATTGTGGTTATAAGTATCATGGTGATGTACTTTACTTATTTACATTTACAATGTATTATACTGAACGAAAAAAATGATGACCTTAACTGAATTTAGTATAGGGAATAAGAATTGTCATCATCATCATAGAAGGAAATATTTAACGAGGGAGCGAAAGAGAAGGATATAGAAATACATAGAAAGAAAAAGATGCTGACTCGGGTTTGAAAATGTGCTTACTCAAAGTCTATGTATTCTGGTATGCCATATTCGTGTCGACTGTAACTTTTTGGTACAGAAAGGAAGAAGGATGGATACATATGATATAATATACTTTTTAAATTTTACGCGTTCGTTCGTTCTCTAATACCTTCAGTCGTTGTGTGGATAGAACATAGAACCAAAAAATTAGAATAGAAGATAGAAGGTTGTAGTTCACAGTTGATAAATATAAATCATTCCATCGTCACCCAATGGCTTAATCTTTGAATTTATTTATTTACACAGTAGTAAGGACATTCTATTGACAGAATGAAGGGATTTTCTTGAATCTCAACTACTACCTACGGGAAAATTGAAATGGAAATAGGTTCCGAAAGCATTTGATGTATTTTTTTCATCAAGGTTCTTTCTTTCTTCTTAGTCGTTTGCATTTTCTTATACTCTTGGTCCATGGAAAGAAAGAATATTGTCTCCTATAAAAAAGAATATTTGTTTCAATTTCAACGTTGCATTATTATAAAAAATAAGAAGGGGAAAGGCGAGTAAAATGTGTTATTCCTTTATTATTTTTTTGTTTCCCCTACATTTTTCTCAAAAGAATTATTATTATGTTTTTAAGCATTATGTATCCGTATTTTTCTCTGCATTTGTCTTAATGATGAATGATGAGTCATCTTATATTCACAAAACATAATGTGCAGAAATAATCGATAACTTTTTTATATTGCCCTGTTTTAGCTGGTAAGTTTATAGACAATTAAAAATCCACTGTCAGAAAAACCTGCCAATTTTATTCATCAGTTATTGTTACTATACTAAAGTCAATATTAATCACAGTCACAGAGTGCCTGTGAATGATGAGTGACATTATTATTATCATTTTTATAGCTCAAGTTTCCCCTATATATTTTTTCTCCCTCTCTTTCGTCTTGTCATGTAATTGATCATCTTGGAAGCATATGAAGACGAGAGGAGGAAGTTCGTTGAACGAAGTTACCACGTGTGGATTTTTAAGTATACGAGGAGCGAGGGAAGAGAAAATTTGCAACTCCGCCCCATGTCCCAAATCCTGCGTCGACTTTTGACATTGATCAGAATTAAAATGTTTTTCACTGTGTCTGAAAATGTATGTGTGCACAAAATCTGTGAAAACACCTAAATGTTCGAAAGATACAGATGAATGATTTTTAAAGGTTTAAAAAGAAGAAGAAAAGTGTGAGTGAAACATTTATATCACGGGAATATTTAAATTATCAATGGAATAGAATAGTATTGTGTGACATGACATAAAGAGGAGAAGGAAATCACATACACTTGGACAACATATCCTAGACGTTGTAACTAAAATGTCACCCATTCTCCTTTCCCCTCTCACTCTTTCTTTCATACATATATTTATGCATACGTGCGTATATGTAATAATAGCCTTTTACACATTTCAGTTACCTTCAGTTGATGCAAGTGGTGTGGATATTTTATCTTGTGTGTAGATTTTATCGCCAGATATTTTATGAAAAATATTAAGCTGTGCACTATGGGCAAATTTGTGCATAGAAAATATGCTTTTTCATTTTCCTCCTCCATATGCTTAAGATTCGGCTATAAATATGTAAACTGTCCAAAATATATTTTAGAAATTTCAGTAAATCGATTGATGTAGGCATATGCAATATGATGATAAAACGCAAGAAAAATATCCTCGTCCATCTTCGTACTTTTCCTGTTCAGCTTGAGATGTGACCTGCACGAATAACGAAGTGTGTTTTATATGCATATGTATTTTAAATTTGAATATATGTTGTCGTGAAGGAACTAAAGATAAAGAAAAAAAGGGAGAAAGATTAAAGGGCAGATAAAAGCATTTGTGCATTTCGGACTTACTCCATATCATAACTTTAAGGTATTACAAATAGCGTTCCAGCTTTAAGAAACGACATCGAGTACACCATGAAATATTTCAAAATATCGGATATTATTATGTTAATATTTAATATAAAAAATGTTCTTCTACTATTATGTATATGTATTATGTATGTGCCGCACACAAGCATAATCTCTCGGCTTCAGCTTTCGTCGTTCAGTCAGTCCGCCAACCAGTCCGCACTCTACGTATTACGTATGTATACGTGCTAAAAATTTTGACCCAAAATACATATTCTGCCACGTTTTTCATGCATTTTATATGAATTGTAATATACAAAATGTATAGCGACTACACGGCATGAATTTGTATATTTGTTTGTACATTCAACATCCAACCCAAAATTTAACATCCAATTCATGGTATACAGCATACACATACACTATTCTCTCGCACGCAATAAACTATGAAATAAAAGTTACCTACAACAACAACAATAATAATAATCATACTTTATGAAAATTATCTGATAAACGTTACGATAGTGTATTATTTGAATTTTTTCGCTGTTCCTTTCTCAAAAGTGTGTGAATAATGAACTCGAAAATATGTAAATATCTTTGCTTTCTTTGTTGTTTCTCTTACTTCCATATTATAATGGACTGGAATTTTGTTCGGCGTTCTACAAATTTATCCATAAAACGAGACTAAGGAAGTGCAGAAGGTAATACGTATAGAGACGAAGGAGGGAGAGAAAACGCAAAATGTGAAAGAAATTATTTAAAAAATTAATTTAATTTTATGTATTAATGGAAGAGAAACACTGTACAATGCATATAATATGTGCTTGTACACATGCTTTTGCCTCTTGTTTCTCAACCTAATACACAATATACGATATTTTCTCCGTGCAATATGACAAGGGCCTTTGGGGCAATACGTCTAACCATTTTGCCATTTCATTCCTTTGCACACCATCTACATATACACACAATGTAGACATGCCATGATGTGATATGTGCATATATGTTATATGTGCCTAACTGGTGTCTACTTATAATATCTAATATATTGCACACTCTGTAGATTCGACAGTCTAAACTTTGTGTGTGCACATTTATATTCAAGGTATCTGAAGATGTGGATATGGATGCATAGAGAGAGAAAACGGAGGTGGGGTGGTAGTTTTCAAATAAATCAAACTTGACTTGACGTCGTTCGAAGTCGCCCTTACATATTCGTATTCGTCGACATGGTCGTCATCATCAACAACATCGTCATATCTAGAAAAATTCTACAGAAAAGGCACGACTAGTACATTACAGAACATTATAAATCGGATTTAGAGCTGTAATATAATACAGCATTATTATATATATTTTACTGCAGACGCACACTGCACTGATGAAGCATGTTGGTATTAGTATCGTAGTAATAAGGAATAACGACACTACAAAAAGGAGACGACGACGGTGAAAAATAAGAAGAATACGACTAGGAATCAAGCAGATACAGACAAGCAGGAGAACGAACAGACAGACAAACAGAGAACCGAGAGAAATAATGAAAATGAAATAAAGAAAGAAATAGAACTAGAGGGAGAGAGAGACAACAATAAAAACAATAATCAGTCATTTTTGTCTAGTTCTACGACGTTCTATATCGTTGTGTAGTGTACACACACATAATTTAAGAACTACTTATAGCTTTTAATATCAGCACGGATAGCTTAAACCTTACAGCTAGATATACCCAACAGTCGTCATTATTATTGGTTCTCCAAGTGCTCTTCTTCACTTTCTTCTTTTATATACGTCTAGATAATATTTTAGATATCTGTGCTTGGCATCATACCGTCACGCATACGTGGCGAAGCCCCTACGCAGGCCTACGCGGCGTAGGCAGGCCGGAGACGATGACCCGGCGTAGCCTGGTCGTCGTCAGTGCCTACGCGGGCAAAAATTGAAAATTTCTACGATGGTCCGGCGTAGCCGGGCCACAGGCAGTGCCGACGCAGGCAAAATTTGACATTTTTTGGGTCGGAAGTTCAAAAAAAGTTGTTTTTTTTGTTTTTTAAACTTTTATTTCGTTGTTTTACTTTTCTGCTTTTTTCATTTTATTCTAAATTTTCCTTATTTTCGAACATGTATTCTAAATTTTCCCTATTTTCGAACATGTATCCTAAGTTTTAAAAATTTTCCCTATTTTCGAAGTTTCATCCTAAATTTTAAAAATTTTCCCTATTTTCGAAGTTTCATCCTAAATTTTTAAAATTTTCCCTATTTTCGAACTTTTAGCCTGAATTTTCCAATTTCCCTTAGTTTTCAAATTTCAAATTTTAGCCCGAATCATTAATTATTAACCAAATTTCGAATTTGCGACCTACATGATTAATTCTTTGTTAAAAGTTTGAGCTTTTATCCCATCTGAGTCAGAAATTCGAAAAGTAGTGACATTTTAAAAAATTAGATTCGAAATATTGTACAGGATTAATGATTTATGTCAAAAGTTCGAAATTTTGTAACGATTTAGTGATTTAGGCCTGCGTAAATCCAAATTTTGCGGGCGTAGGCCTGCGTAGGCCCAAATTTGGTCGGCGTAGGCTTGCGTAGGGCCAAATTTGGTCGGCGTAGGCCCGCGTAGGCAGCCGTAAGAAAAAAATCGGCTGCGTAGGGCCGCGTAGGCAGAGGCGTTTTTGGCCTGCGTAAGCAGGCCGAAAAAGCTTCGCCATGTATGCCGTCACGATCATTATATTTCGTATATAGTACTTTTCGTCTTCATAATCTGGTTGTTGTTGTTCTTCTTCTTGGTCTCCGTTGTCTTCCTCCACTTCTTTGTTTTCATCTTTTTTTTAGAGTTATTAATTCAACTTGGATGTTTTATGTACTATTATTATTAGTGTGATATATCAGAACAAGGTAATGTGAAATGATGCGGAATGGTTTTTTTTATTATTTGGGGATTATTATTATGATTTTATATGTGAAATAATGAGGAATCTCTTGATATGACAAAATATGAAGACAGGTTTAGAGGGTCATAAGTAGAGCCATGTATCGTGTACGGATAGTTCAGTGTTCAGTACTAAGTCCCTTTTGCCATATATACTATAATTCACGCATGTATATAAACTGTATAAAGAGCATATACTCATACTTCTTGCTTCCTCTCTGTTTATTTCTTTAGTTATGCGTACTAGTACATGTACGGATATATGAATAGATATAGTCGTGCATGTGTGTTGGGTTTCTTCAATTTAGCCGGTGGTTAAGTATGCCGACACCGAATTTCGGTTGCATGCACATGCATGACTGGAGAAGGCTGCGCGTGCGGCAAACTGAGTTTTTTCTTCTCTCCTCAAACTCTCCGACCCAAAGTCTCATGTATGGAAAGGGAAAGAAGGAAAGAATACAGAAAGAGAGAGAGAGAGAGAGAGAGAGCCAGAGACCGAGAGAGCGAAAGAGAAACAGGCCAGACAGCTTCGTTGCCAATTCCGCCAGCTCAGTCAACTTGGAACAGTCGAAATGAATTCTTGAGTTGATTCCATGTGAATATACTTTTGGGGATACCTTCCCATCTCTCTCACTCTCTCCATGAAACGAAACTCTTTCTATCCTTCACTCTGTCTGCCTGTCTCTTTTCTCTCCTCTTCTTACTCGTCTTTGCCGAGTTCTTTCGATTTGCTCCTTTGAATATAATACAAATATCATATAAGACTCACACACACACACAGGAGAGAAGGAGAAAGAGAGAGAAGACCACTACGACGACTGTCGACTGTTCCATAGTTTTTCTCACCCTCGTCTATATATTTGCTATTTTGTTTATTTTCGTTGAAACCCCCATTGATACCAGTTTAGTCTTTCAGTAGTGTATCCATATCACACTTCTCTCTCTCTCTCTTTCTCTAATATATAAGTATAATATAAATACATTATGTACATTTAAAAAATATATAAATTGTATATATATTTGTATATTCTATATGAACAAAAACCGACTGCTATGCATTTTAAAACTACAGCCAGTTTACATTTTTTTCCGAACTACTCCAGAAAAGTCTGCAAAGAGAAAAAAAGAATGTAGACATAATTAAAATAATATTAATAAGATTTTAAATTTAAACCCTGTATACTATATACTGATAATTTATATATGCTTTCAATAGGAAGTGACTCCTACGACTATATACATAACCCAGTAATAAATATTATATTAAGAATAACATGAATAGTAATCATTTGATAACTGCATTTCTCTTTCTACTTCTCGTACATACATAGAATACAACGTACGTCTACATAAATTATATACAATCAATATATCCACCGTCAAGTGTTTCAAATTCATATAAAGTAATAATATTAATCTCGACTATAAATAACGACAGATATTGATTTTGAGACTGTATGTGTACGTGTACATATATTTACAAAAATATGTAATTATGAGAATTGTTATAATATAAAGATTGTTATACGGAGCGATAATCGAACAAATAAAATATTATTACGGTAGTAAACTCTGAAAAGGAAGAAAATCGAACTCAAGCTTAAGTATACGTTTTTTACTGCTATATTGCTACGATATTAGTACTTCGATCTACAAATATTTGATAATAATAGGAATAATAGTCTGTGTAACACCAAAAAAATAGTGATAATATCAACATCATCCTCATCATCATCATCGTAGTTGTTGGTGTTATTTTAATGATGAAACCGTATCAGGACGACACCTCATCTATTTCTTTTTCTTGAGGAAAAGGATGACGATAATCCACACACTTTTATCGTCTAGTTTTCGTCGTCTCCAACTTTGTCAACTTTTCTTCAAAGTTGAAGGCTCATCCCAATTCCAAATCCTACGAAATCAATACATAGTACGAGCAATAGTCACACTGACTGACTGAATGGAGAGTAGGAATAAGACGAAAGGAATATCAATATCATACGGTATTAATTTATAACATTATTATTTTGTATTTTCTAAAAATATATATACACATGACTATGGCAGTATTTATGGTAGAATAATCAATAGCACACCTTTAAACTTTCCTATAGACTATATACATATAATGTGCAATATGCTGGTATTATTTTATCATTGTTAAATGCATGTAATACACTTTATGTTCAAACAAGCAGGAAAGCAAGTATAAGTGTTTGTGATGGATAAAAAAAGACCATAATCTATTAGAAAGAAAAACTAAGAGGAAAGAGAAAAGGAAGAAAAAAAACCTTCCACTCGTTTTATTACTCTTTACTATTCCCTTATTCACTCCTCTCTCCGTCTCTTTCACTCCGTTCTTTCAAACGTTCGAAAATATCTGAACATCTAATGAAAATAAATAAACTTGTGCGCTCCTGCTCCAAAACTTTATTTTTGTACAAATATTTGTTTTGAAAAAGCACAAAATTCGTCGTACTTAACTTTTAAATTTATTTCTATAAGGCTTCTGGCTTCTCGTTGTATGTGTATGTGTGTGCGTGTGTGTGTTTAGCTACATCTTATACAAAACTTATATAATAATACCGGCATAATATGTATACCTCTAATAAGTTAGTGATAAAACCTTCAGTATTTTCATTTACATTTTTTTTGGAATCTACAACATTCTAATACAAGCTGGTCAAGAAAAGAGGTATTTGGAAATTTTAAATTTGAAAGCTTTTCTAATTTTTACAGTTTACTGTATTATTCTTTAAAGTCTACCTCCAGTCTGTCTGCGTCTCCCTCTCGTGCAACTTTGCAACTATAGAATTTTGGGGTTTTTCATGTTAAAAAAAAATTTTGTTTTGGGCTGGTGAATGTTTTAATACTTTATACAACTTTATGTAGCTTGTAGGTGTTTTATGCACATGAATTTAGAAATTAAAATTAAACATTGAAAAATATTACGAGATTGAAAAACAACTTTTGTGGAATCTGTATAGGTAGATTTACAGTGTTAATCATAAACATCCTTTATCACTATCTCTCTCTCTCTCTCTCTCTCTCTCTCTCTCTCTCTCTCTCTCTCTCTCTCTCTGAATGAAACAGAAAGCTACACATGCCATGTACATTTTGCATCTACATAATATCATCTTGCGTGTATTCGGGCTGAAATGGAGTGGTATAAAATGAACTAAGCACGCTGCAGGTTATACCTATGTTATGTAATACAAGGGGTGTACAATTTTTATGTATTCAAAAGTGAAGTAGTAATTAAATAGGCTATTATCTGCCTTTTCCGTAGAATCAAATGAACAATTTTCTTATTTTCGATTGTTTAGAAAACGTTAATTCATTTTCTAAACAATCGTTTGGCTTTAAACTCATGTTCTGATCCATAGCTTTTTATTCCTTTATTTCCAAATTTTGGACTTCTCGAAATCATTTCGAAATTTTAATTTTGTTTGGAATTTAAAGTAGGAGCCATCAATGAAAGAAAGTCGTATTGCACGTGATATTTGAAAATTCAAAGATAAGAACCAATTTATAAAGCAGTTGGGACCTAATGAAACGAATTCATGCCTGTACAGATGATAATACAAAAATAAAGAGAGTAGTTAAGTCCGCAGTAGTTGATTCTGTTAGACATACACAGAAAATAATGGTAAAGCACCCCACCGCATATTATGACTAAGGAGGGTAAAATCGGTGAGTTAGGGTTTTTTCTTACTCTGCTTAAATGCAGGCGTACACACAAACACACACATACACGAAAAAAGTTTGATTGTCACTCAATAGTTTACCAAGTCAGACAAAGTTCTCCCCCCTCCTCCCCACACACACACACACCGAATCTTTGTGCAAGTGCATATTAGACAAAGTCGAGTCAACATTCGACATTGGAAATAATGTATGCAATATGATGTATTTGATTATTATTACAGAGTACCGAAACCAAATAGGTTTAAATTGTAATTCTGATATGTTCTTTACTTCTTTCTAGCAGTTGTTGTACATTGCATACAGTGTAAATATAATATAGATGCAACATAAGCCTTTCTTGATTTTTTTGAGTCTCTCTCTCGTCTCGTCTCCTTGTCTTCCAATACATTACATTATATTAAATCAGTGTTACTTATTATTCTGTATGTAGTGCTGCATGCAGACGATATACTGTATCGTAGTATATGGTGTATGTACTACTGCCACCATAACATCACTAGAGAATAATCTGCTAGACATGGCTAATAGTATGCACTTATTATGTGAGAACCTCCGCCGTCTAAAGGACATACAAGTTGTACATTGGAGAATATAAAAGAAGGAGAAGAAGAGAAAAAAGTAGAAGTGTGTACATGTAGAAGTAGACGAAGACAGAGAAGCAAAGGAAAAGAAGAAGAAGAAGGATAGAAAAAAAAATATTGGCCAGAGAAGAATAAGTGAGACAGCAAAAATGGCAACGTCTAATAATGTTCTGTGGATTGTGAATGTTCCAAGAGTTTGGTTTAGAACGAACGGGATGCAGCATCTCAACAACTTCTACTCTTAACTTCTTGGATATCTACTGAGGTTCATATTGCCTTTGCTTTCAATGCTGTATAATACAATATTATGTATAATATAACATAATTTACGTACGTGTATAAATGTCCCTATCAAATCCAGATACATCGTGTATAGGCAAACTATAGTACAATTATGTAACTGCACACGTGCATACGTATTTATTCTGTAGTTGGTCTCGTCCTTTTGCTATATACCACAGGGTATAGCGAAGTGTAGACAAAAATATTGTATAGCTACACACTTGTCGTTTCCGAAAGCTAGAGCCAGAGTTCTTTGGCTATCTTCTCGCCTTCTTCTTCTTCTCTCTCTCCCTCTCTCTCTCTCTCTCTACCTTTGCTCCGTCGTCGCGACAAGACTATACAGTCGTTTCCTTCGTGTGTAGTTCAGTCCTTCGTCTTCTCTTTTTACTCATACCAATATGATCATATTACGTCTCTCTTTCTCTCTCTTTATCTATCTATTTCTTCTGTCTACCCGTTTATTTGACTGAACCTGAGGCAGCTTGTCTTCTTTTTCTGCTGGTGTTTCTTCGTCTTTCATTCTGAACAGAGTATTATAGAGAGCTACATAGAACTAGAGCCAGCCAACGCCAAGTAAAAGCAGCTTTACAAATTGAGATACTCACTGTCGCAATTTCAATTCCGCCAGTCTTTTTTCTTAACACACTATATTTCTCTCTGTTGCCCACAAAGACAACCTTATAATATATAATATCTTGTGTATATTTGTGAAAAATATGGCTAGGAATAATGTAATGTACATTATGGAGACATAAAGAAGGAGTCTCCACATCATCATTACTATGATCCAATAACAATAATTGTATACATACGTATGTAAAATACATAGAAGACACTAGCACCAGTCTGAAATATACATCGATATAATATGTATATATAATATATTATACTATTTCTAATTACTCCACTGCTCCATATTACAATATGTATATTAATAACATAATATATATATATATGTATCTGTATACACAATCTTTGAATCGGGGAATCCGGCTAGAGTTGTACCTCAAACATACAGAGAGTAGGCATAATCACATTATATTAATTTATTTATATGTATATGTGTATGTGGCAACACGGAAAGGAAAAACGGAATTGGAATAGCAATAAGGAGTTGTAATAAGAGTATGGGTAGAGGTAGAAGGAAGAAAGTGATAAGGAAAGACGTAGATAAAATATGTGTAACACCGACTGTGTCTGCGAACGGATTCTTGGATATAAATAAATATTGTTTGATTCATAAAAGTCGGGACAGTGTACTGTAGAGATGAGAGTTGAGTTCTTCTTGTTCCTTTTTCTTCATTTTCTTCTTGGTTATTTGTGTTATGTGTAATGTATGCAAGCTAATGTAGGCTGTATATATAATAACGATATGTATAAAAAGTCTATGATGTGTAATATTACGAGATGGATTATTGTTAGTCTGGAATCTAGAATTCTACACACCGAGAGCAATAGAGAGAGAGAGAGAGAGAGAGAAAGAAAGAAAGATAGAAAAGAGGTGGGTAATTCAAGAAGTTAAATGAGTGCAGCATGGGATTTTTCATACTATTTTTGTTTCTTTGAAAATGTGAGGAATTTTCCTCCTCACTTCTCAGACTAATATCATTCGACCGGTAATGGAGGGTTGTCTTTGTAAATTAAGACGTATTATTATAATTTGTACAATACCTAGTTAATTTTATTTATGTGATGTCTTTGTCTTTGGTTTTGTCTTGTTGTATCTTTTTTCATATTGCGATGAGCACATGGGAATGGCTATGTATATACGAGGATAACAAAACTTAATAGTTATTATAGGTGCATTGGTATACACGCGACAAAACTGTATAGAGAGGAAAGAAGAGATCCATCGAGTATTATCAAAATTATAATATTTATAATAATAATATATGAAAGGTAATATGATATACTTTGATTATAAACTGTGAACTGTACACCTGGTATTTTTCACCCTATAATAATAGTTTCTAGAAATTAACGAATCTGACGATGACAAACGAATCCGAAGCCGAATTCTTTAATTATCGATGGGAACAGTTGAACAGTTTTCTTTTCGAGTTTGACTGTTTGACTGCACGGAATTTTGGTTGTTGGTTGATAGGTACACCAGTGTGACTTTATGGTTTGGTTTGTGTCATATCGTACGACGGCGACCTACCGCTTTTGCTCCAAGTTCCTAGTTCCAGCTCATTATACATATTACATATATAGATACTGGTATACACATTTACACGTGTATGTATATCAATGTATTTGACGTGCTGAAGTCTGTCTTTCTTTCTCGGTTTCTCCTGCTTCTTCAACTTTTTCGAGCCTAGGAATATGTAGTAATCTTTGAATAGTTCACAGTATGTTACGTAAACAAATGTACCATCATGTATTTTATGGAAATTGAGAATTGAGACTGTTCATAGTTCATACATATTGAACCAACTGACTTCCTTGTCTCTTTTTCTTTCTTTCTCCTCTTCAATTCATTTGAGTGTGTGTATATGTGTTTCTGTGTCTATTTCTCTTTCTGGTGCAGATATCTACATTTGACTTGTGTCTTACATCTTACATGCTCTACAGTTTACTTATGTATACCTACGCATATACTTTTATTTGGTATGCTCGTTTTTCCCAATTGAATGTTGTTAGCTATTTATACTTTGTTGTAACTTATATATTGCCATGTTCATGTGGAGTCTCAAATGTCATGTGAGAGGGAGAGATAGAGAGAGAACTTAAAGGTTGTAGAAAGACAGCAAGACACAAGACATAGAAAGAGAGAGAGAGAGAGAGAGAGAGACAGAGATGGAAAAAAGAGGTATGCTGCTTTTCAAATAGTCATGGGATGTACATGCATGTATGTATATATTCGTATCATATCCTATCGTACTTAACCATTGCATACATTTTCAACTGGAATAGTTATATACAGTTGTCTAATAATAATGGCACAAGCTTCTCTATCACTTGTTGATAGTAATGTGTATACTGTATACATGGATCATGTATGTATATATATAGTTAAATGTACATTTGCAATAATGGCCGTACACGATGTACTGCATAGTAAGTGTATTGTGTGCACGTGCATACGTATTTTTTAACCATCCGCTAGTACTTTATACAACTCATATATATGTAGTCACTCTCACTTACTGTACTGGTTTTTCATACATACAAGTTCGTATATGAGTCGAGTATACACATTGATGTGTTCATACATATACATATTTATATAAATGTGTGTGCAAGGATTAGTACAAATGTTTTTATAGGACAAGAATTATTTAGTGGATATTTATATAATACTACGCAACAAAAATAAATAAATAGCAAGTATATATACATTATTCTCAACACTAACTTCCGTCTCTCGTGAATCAGTGTATGAATTCTTGAACAAGTCAAGATTTATTAAAATTGAATTAGTTGAATTAATTGAATGACTACTATCATCATTATTCTTATCGTCAGAAGTCAGAGGAATCAGAATAGAATTGTTATTATTATTTTAATGTTTATTATTATTATCATCGTCATCGTTGATAATTGTAATTTACGAAGATTATATACTGCTAGCCCCAATCATCATCATCATCATCAATAATATTTTTGTACAAGGAATTTGCTCTTGAGTGCAAGGTGAAATACATTTTGTAATTGTAATAAATAGTATTCTCCGTCGTCATTATCGGATTAAATATAATACATAACAATAATATTGTAGATATAGTTGTTGTTCCTTGCTATCCTGCCCATCAAGACTCTTCTTCTCTACGTCTTCATCAAACTGTCATCATTGCCACTGATACACACAGCCTACACAAAAATTGTCAATTTTCGTCGTTTATTTGATCGATTTTCTTTCATTCTCTGTAGTCATCATTATTATATAGATAGATGAAGGGGCGAGAGAAAGTACGGTTTGAGGAATATTTCCTTCTTATTAAATATCTATGTTCACTTACCAGACCATGCAACTGAGAAAAATGCATCATTTACAGGAATGTATTACCTATGTATGTATGTACAGTAAATTTTGTAACTTCCTTTTACACTTGCTCTGTTTCCTTTTATTTCTTTCGTTCTCAACAGTTTTTTTACTTTTTTCCCCTATTTATGATGATTTGACAATACAAAGTCAAACCGATTTGATGTAAGAGGAGGTGGAGAAGCGTGTACTGTATACATAAATTGTACTCATGGAGATGAAATTTCGATCGTATATCCGATTCTAAATGACAATTTATAGAATGTTATGTAATAATAAAAAGACATAAAGTGAAAATACATTTACTGTGTACATAAAGAGACATGACTCACGTGTAAGACATAAAATGTTTTTCATTGATGAGTACAACACATACATATGCTCCTTTTCGCAAATATGCAGTAATTGGCAGATTTGAAGAGTATAAAAAATAACATTTTCTTTGTATTTTCATCGTTCTTTAGTCTCTTTGTGTTGGTGTTCCCTTCTGACAACTTGACATTATTACTCAGTTTTTTTCACTCAATTTTTCAATACCTTTTCTTGATAACTTGTTTCTCGTCATTTTGCAATGCTCTTGAAAGAGAAATAAGAAAAGGAAAGCAAAAGGAGAAAGGACAAAAATGCAAGAGCAACGACGCATGAATGTAGGTAGGTACTTATTATTTTCACTACAATTATTTAGAATTCAAACGAATGGTATGGAACGTCGTGCCTGTATGTATGTAGTATGTACATTGTACATTTTACATGGCACACATCGTATCACACATATCTACTAAATGCTAACAATATCGAATATCCATACGAACTTTTCCTATTCGATTCTTTTGGTATGATAACAATTTGTAAATCGTTCGACCTCTAAATTTTGACCTCATAATAGAAAAGTTCTGCCAATATGGCTCTCTCTTTAAACCTTCGGGGTGTGAGACGAAGAATAACAGTCTGAACTTATCTGCCAACTTTGCAAAACCTCCATGTTGCTGAATTCCATAGGATATTTTTGTTTGCGCATTATGATGAAAAGATCCTTTGTCTCACATATTTGCATTAGCCAAGCTGTCATTCAGAATTTTGGGGGGAATTTTATAAAAGTCGCTGATTATGTTTTTATTGCCAATAAGTAAAGAGATAATAAATATTCTACATATTAAATATATTATTATGTATTATATATTTTCGTTAATGTCGCCGGTATACTATCTGAGTTATGTCAAAGTTATCTGTGCGTTCAATAAAGACGTGCCAGCCCTTGCATTTTGAAAATATACGAGCTGCGACGAAAATATCTTAATGCGACATAGATCTTTCGTGTGTAAGGCCATTTACTTGTTGTGGCTTTATCTCACTCAATTAGTCTAGGAGAGAGACGAACTTGA
>JAQIVE010003544.1:0-16511 GCA_034698285.1 Sminthurinus bimaculatus | reverse complement strand
ATTACATTTAACAATTTCAAATTTGAATAATTAATTTTTGGTGTCTATATTATAACAGACAAAAACACTAAGAAATATCATTGTTTATTTTTTGGTTTCTATTTTAGCTCTAACCTAAACTATACTACTAATGATAAATATTATTATCTGACAATTTTAATAGCATAATATTATTATAACAAGTACAGCAAACAAAACACTGTAAAGACGAGAGCCCAGACCAAAAAAAATACCAAACATACGGTGAATTCCAATGACATAGATTACAAGTGACAGGTGACATAACAGTGAAGGCAGATAAAATCATCATACAGGATTATCGGAATTGGGCAGAGATAGGGTAGATTCATTGTGAGCTAATTCTGAAATTATTTAAACTAACAGTAATAAACGTCTCATACCAATACCACTAGCAAATGTTGATACACTGGGTTGAACTTTTGTGATGGTTATACCGGGTGGAAGTTTGAGCTTAGTCAAGTCAATCTCTACATCATCTTCTAACTCACTGAAGAACGATGGGAATGCACTCCCCGAATGCATGAGTTGTGTGTCAGTCTTACTTGCTCCATTTTGTACGATTGGTTCAGGGTTACATGTAACAATATTACTACACTTACCAATATCATTTTCAACAATTTGAAGGGGTGGTTGCAGAGGTTCCTTTTTATTTTTCTTCTTTCGCTTTTTCTTTGACGCCTTTTTTGTAGTTATATTTGTATTTTTAGACGAATCTTCTTCAGCAATTAATGATTCAGGTTTTGTACGTACCACTAGAAACCATCAAATTCGAAATATTAAAACAAGTTCATTTTTTAAAGAAACTACTCGTATTAAATTTTGTATTACATTATAGAAATTATCAGTGATTCTAAAATAGGTACTAGTTTAAAAAAAAAACTATACTAAATAATTTTGTTACTGCATAAGTATTTTCCTCATAAGTATCAAACAGCAGCATGCAATTACAACAACAAAGTAGTAACAGCAGTAAATTAACGTAAATAAAATAATTATTGCCATTTCAATTGAAATATTATGGACTATACTATTTATGCATACAAGCAATACTAACTAAGCAAGACAAAGAAATCGCACACGTTACATTTTGTTTGATATTTGACGACGTTGTAAAAATAAACCAATTTTGAATGGTTTTAAAAAGCTAAAAGTAAACAAGCAAATTTTTTTCACAATACCAAATCTTTTCCTAAAAATCCCCCACACAAAAAACTCCTTTTTAAAGAAATTGTAAATATACCTTGACCGTTCAGTAGAGTGTAAAGTATATCTTCCTCCCCGTTTGGATTTTTAATACTAATTGTAACAGTGGTATCAGATATAGTAGGATGTCGACGAATCGTTACCATTTCTGGTTTAGACTTGGACGATTCAGACGACGATTCTCCCTGTGTCAAGCGATTCCATGATATATGATTATTTTCAGCGCGTAAATCTTGTTGTAGCTTACTCTGTAAATCAATGGAATCTTTCCGTTGAGTAGTGACAGAAGCAGAAATTTTAGTTGCCGTTTTGTCAGTCTTTGTCTTAGATCCATTATTTTTTGTCGATTTTTTATTACAGGAGCTATTAACCAAATGAGATTGCTGCTGTTGTGGTGCTACAGAAGTACTTTCATTTTTACTATTTCCTCCCTTATTTTTCTTTTTGCTTTTTTTATTTCCTGATGATGAGTTTGAATTTTGTTGATTTGATATTTTAGCTGCAGCAGGAGGAGGAGGGGGAGGCGTTTCTTCGAAATCAGATTCAGAGTCAGATATTTCCACTTCTATAGCTTCAGAATAATTACCTACCAACATCAAACATGTAACCATATTATTCACGTTAAATGTACGCTTGTTCATTCACTTGTATTTATTATATTATTATTATTATATTATCTTATACAATTATTGATGTATTTGTTTTAAATAATCCTCATGTGTTTGCAAATATTACCGTTTGAAGTACTTTTTTTATTATCATTAAGTGGAAATGTTTTCCTTCTTCGTTGTAAAATATCAACTAACTGTGAAGGATCTTGAATACCTTCCGGAAAATCTTTAATAACAAAGCTTCTTCGGTTTCGACGCTTTGCATTACTTCCTTCCGAAGGTTCATCAGGCTGTACAAACATAAAAAGGAAAGCCATAAAGCATAAAATGTTAATGACGTAAGAAATAACTGTAAAACTCATGCTCATGATTCTACTGTTGTACTTTCACAAATAAAATGTTCTTCATATATATTCAGTATAGTACTATGAAAAATATAGGTTATTCACTGAGCATAATGATAATCAAAGTTTGGGAGCGATCCACGTCTCTCTAATCTTATACTTTGATCATAAAATATTTTTACTCATGACGACTTACGTTGAGAAATTCTATTGTAACTTTCACAGGTTCTTTGAGGACATTAGCTTTGTAGTCATTGCCATTTTTTCGTCGACTTGCATCTTTCTTGGAACTTGACTGAGTGGCTAAAAAAGATGAATGCTGATCCCTCCTTTTCAGTTTTTCATTTTCCTTATCCCCTTTGAGCCGCCCTTTGTTATTCAGAGCCAAATATTGCAATCCTGCAACAGCCTCGTCTATTCTAGGTTCTAAAGCGCGTTGTCTTTCTTGACGTTCTCGAAGCTCTCGTTCAATTTCGGCTGATTTTTGTTCTTTCTCTTGTTGCTAAAAAACAAAATAAAAAATGCTTTAAATATTTTATGCTAATAAATAGAGGTAATTTATTGAAACATTTGTTATAGTATATATTATATATACTTCATAGTCATGTACACAATATTGCTATTATTATATCACTAATCACCATTATTATGAAAAATACATACTTTACGAAGTTTCTGGCGGGCCTTCTTAGCAGCCTTTTTTGGATTAACTTGACGTCCAGGACTATTAAGATGGTTAATTCTCTCTACTAATTCATCTACGTCATCAGTTGCACCAGGGCCTGATAAATTCATACTGATTGTTTCTTTATTGTTAATTTTTCGTATAAAAAAAGTATTGTTCACAAAAGGAGCATTAGCGTAACCGCCATTTTGTTCATTGTAATTATCATCGCCGTCTTCACCACTTTCACTTGAATCCACACAACGGTGCATCAGTACATGCTGAGTCTCTTGTTGTCGACAGTAGATTCTTCCATGTCGATGCTAAAAGGAAAAAAAAACGTTAAAAATAATAATGCCAAATGTATGAACATACTTACAAGTGCCACTTGTTAGTGTATTAAACCGTTTTCATTTACACCACTTGCAAAGGTTAGACTTTATGATTCTGCGGGGACCTCACTATTTATGCAACATAACATGTATGTATATTTATAATACACATACATTTTACCCCAAGTAACCATACACATTAATGTCGATAGATTGACAAAACGTTCAAGCAAACAAACATTATACATGAAATAATATACTTACGCCGTACTTGTGACTGCCATAGAACAAAAAATAATCGCTTAATATTTTTTATTGCAAATTGTAAATGTATAAATTACAAACAACTGTCATATAACTTAACGTCAGTTGCTCTCGGTTCTTATAATTCATTCCCAATCAACTAAAGGTTTCCAATCGCAACATAATACATATTGCAGAGTTATTAGTTTCATCGAGTTTTGGAAGCATTCTATATTCTTTAAGAGTAAAAAATCCCTTTAAAATATCTCTGGAAAACAAGTCTCACATCGTCGCAGATATGAATAATATTCTGACGGATGGTGGATTTGTAAAAAATAGTCAATATAGCATATAGCGTGTATAAGGGCACTAAAAGGGAAACATTTCTTTTGACTGACTGTGGTCAAATCATCTAGGATCTAGGGGTACTGTGGTAGCTACGTATCTCGAATTATCGAAAAGACGAGAGAGAGCCACAAACATTAGATATTTTTGGGAGTACATAACGGATGAAACTGATCAGTGGAAAATCGAAAATATCAAACTTTTATTGTCACATAATATGGCGTAAGATATTTCATAATTAGGTTTCATTATTTCTAGTATCAAACACTGTTAAGCCCATTGGTGAAATTATACATAATGCCAAAATAATGCTGCAATGATGCTGCAAAACACTAATAACATTGAACATGCAGAGCATTATGTACTTTGTACATTTCATCCCCAAATTTGCAATGTAACTACTTAATGATTTGATTTTTTTCAAAACTTATTGACCCAAACGAATTATTCCACCCTTGCGTTTGACGTTTGACCCTAGAAATAAAATTTTACGTTATGTGTACATGTAAAACTTTAATCCCATTCACATAATAAACAAAAACAAAAAGTACTTCACATAGCATAAAATTTGCAAGCTTGAATCATAAGTTAGGAACCGAGATTATAATAATATTCAGCAGAAAGTATGATGGGATTGCACTCTCTCATATAATACTAAGTACATAATATAGGTACAATAATAACAAAAACATGAATAGCTTAACATTTAACAAGGTTGTACTAGAAATTCTTACAAAGTTTAATTTGAAAACAGAAGTAATGTGCACTGCATCTTGTGTACTCATGTTTTTCAACAATAATTTTTGTCCCAAAGTTTCCACTTTTCGTTAGTCCAACAATGCAGATCAATAGATAAATAGGTAAGTTTTCATGCACCAAACCAGCTCGGAAACAATACACCATAGAAAGCTCACAAAAGGTTAAACGATAGGGAATTCCAAGCGTTTGTCCAAACATAAAATCCCTTGATTACAACAACAACACAAAAAAGTAATAGAAAATAAAATTAAGAAGTATACATTGGCAAGCCAAGTAAAAAGAAGCAATTTTGCGGTCCCAAAGAAATGTCATACAAAATCTACACAGAAATATTCGAACACTAAGTAAACTATGCTACAAAATGTTATACCCTTGATATAAAAAATGTTATCAAAAATTCAGATTTGGGTCAAATTACAATACAGAAACATAAAATTATTGGGAATTAAAACCTATATCAATGACAAAACAATGACATAATACGGCTTTGAGTTGACAGAATGACCAAGCATTGTAATCATCTATCGTTTAATATAACTGCAAGTAATGTGTAAATATATTAATAAATAATATGTAATGATTGTTGACAAATAATGGCCCCCGAAATGTTGAGCCACAGTTGACAATTGGAATGTATAGTACCAAATAGTTTATGATTAGTCGGTCATTTGTTATTCCAAAAACAGCCTCACAAGCAAAATTTCAAGTATATTTTGCAGCTTGTAGCGAATGCCGACTGTCGACTCTTGTTAATTGTTACTCATCTTCATCTGTCATTATTTATAATATAAATATAATATTATATTATAGATTATAACATATTATGTCATTGTCATGTTTTGTTAGGCTGTTGCAGTTTCTACATGTCTAAAGGAGGAGGAGAGTTGAAAAAAGAACATTAACATAAGGTGACCAGATTTTCTGAGCTCAAATCCAATACATTTAGTAGCAATATTTGGAAAAAATTCTCTATTTTATCTTAGTGTAAGGTGTAAGCCGTTTACGTTATGTTAAAATTTTGACTCAAAAACCTGGTCACCTCACTTCAACATTATATAATAGGGTTATTAATTATCAACACATATTAGAATCTACAACATATACAAAGTACATTTTATATTGAATGCGTAAAGCAGAATAATACGCACAGACATCGTTACGTACATTGGACAATTAAACGTATTGTATTATAGTTAAATGAGCAGTGATAACGTATATAAAATAATTAAATTAGCGATTACCTGTTGCAAAATTCCAAAATTCTAAAAAGGGAAAAAGCCCTATTAAAACAATGTTTTATTGTTTATTGTATCACTTTTTTGTGTACTTACTGTTTTTTTCGTGTTTTATGTGTTCAACAACTCAACAATGTCAATACGCTATATTATTGAAATAAAGAGTGATATATATATTATGTTTTATGGAGTACAAAAAACGGACAATTAGCTAATTCAGAAAAACAACCACAGGATTTAATCACACTAAGCACTTTTTTGTTAATATTTTGATAAACTGGAGTATTTTTTGTTGTGTTTTACTTGAAAATCTTACACAGAATCTTTGATTCCAGAATGAAATATTTTGATATCTGTCATGTACCAACTGTATATCAAGTAAAACCGAATACCGAATACAGTACCTTAACACTACATCTATTTATGTACTATAAGTACTTGCATATACGTACATACTAATTTTTCAAATTTTACCCAAAGTTTTCATTGAACTCAACTTTAGTCAAGAACAAACGTGTTAGATGGGGACTATTATGCGTTTTATGTATTTTTTAAAAATTTTTTTCCAGCTCTCAAAGGATACCAGACAATGTACAATTTCACAGCAGTACTTACTCTTTATTAGTACAAAAGGAGCATCCTTGACTTGGGACCACGAGGAAAGCAGAAAAGAGCGAGGCTTTTGAAGGAAGCCATTGCCATTGAAGTCTTGGAAGTTGAAGGTACGAGGTTGTGACACGGGAAATACATTCTTTCGCCCCGTTAGTTTTTCGACGTGGTCCATTGAAATAATTTACATTTTTTGTCAAAAGCTTGCAAGGAAAATGAATAATGTACTAAAGATTCCCACATTTTCTACAATATTTCGAACTATTTCGTATAAAAATGAAATAATTGGAGCATCATCTTTCCACTCCTCATCTGTGTACCATGCCGGTTCAGCTTGGCGTAGAAGGTAAGTAAATATTTTATAGAAACAGCATCAATAAGTAATTGTATACTTAATTAATACTTAATAAAAGTACAGCTTAGATCTAGTTTAGACCAAGTATATTTCCGATTACGTTGTATGATCATACATACCTTGGAATGCTATTTAATAATTCAATATAGGCAGCATAAAAAAGGTGTATGAGATAACCGTGTGATACTCGTCCGTGATGAACTATGTTATCCCTGGCTTAAAGCTATGCTGAAAACCAATTATTCTGAGACGAAGATCATGTTAAATCTATTAAATTTATATTTTTTCATAATAATATGTCCTAAAAAGGAAACCGAGTAGGTGTGTAGGTCCTGTAGTACACTGGCAGACCTAGGCAGGTTTCTGCAAACCCAGCCCAGTATATAGCATTATTATCAGGAAATGAATACTTTTGTTCTTGACAGAAATGGAATGCCAGCTAATCATAATGCTTATGGGCCAATGACTGACTTGCCTGACTACACATTTATTGATGGTCGTCCAACTCCTCCCGGAACGGGCCGCATAAAACGAGCTTTGCAACAAAGAGAAATCACAGTAAGTCAAATCTATCAAAGCCAAGCCTATAAAAGAATGATTGTCATGATGTAGGAATTATTGTTGCATCTGTTGTTATCATGCATAGAATTGAAAATTAGCTTTATTGTCTGATAAAAAAAAACTTTTTGGAACCACTCGTGCTTCTAGTGTGCATTTATATATTATATTATATTCATTTTTTTCTGTTTTTATACAGAAAAAAATCATTGAACTAACGTCCGAAGTTGATTCTGCAGTCTCTCGGCACATGAGGTTACAAAAAGAAGAGGAGGAAAGGAAAGCTAATATTTTGGCCCGAAAATTGAAACCTAAAGGAACCCGAATGTCATCAGGATCAGTTTGATGGACAAAATCTCTATCGTATTCGTCATTTCCTAGTTCCCTACTAATGTTCATCAGGTTAGTTTAACAAAAAAAAGAGCATATAAGTAATAACCAAACGGAATTTGCAATCTAGATTATGTCATTCTGAATTTTACACAAATTTCTTGTAAGAACATGTGTATGACAATTGACAAGAGTCAAAGCAATGGCATTGGAAGTAATAAGGGTTGTAAGACCAATTAAAATGGGTCTTGAGCATCTTTCAAGTATAAGTGTATGTACACAAGATATGTCATTTGTTCAAAAAGAAATTAATCTACAGATAATAATATTATGATATTATATTATGTAAAAATGTTTCATATTTTGGATGGCATGGTATATTGCACATGGTATTTTTTCGCATAATATGAAGATGGAATCGTGTTAGTGTAGATGGTGCTCATTATTGATTCAAGTCTCATTTTGTACTGTAGCATTTCGATTCGATAGATGAATTATTGTCTCCTTTTATAAGAAATTCCTTTGAGCAATAGTGCACTTTTATGACAATTACATAATTGAAGTTTGAAGGTTTACTCGGAAGCATAATATAATGTATATATACTAGTCAGAAACTGTTATAATATAAATATTTATTATTTTACTTTTACTATCATATTATACCATAATAATATTTACGCAATTGAATAAACATTTTCTCAGCTCAGATATGTATATTATAATAATAGTAGATTATTGGTTTCCCTTAATATTATAACGACATTGTTGTAGTTAGCTTTTAAAAAAACTGAATACGATTATAAATACTTAATTGAGTAAATATTTTCGGATGCATAATCATCACATCTATAGTACCATTTCTGTGAAATTCATTATTGTTTCTGATTACATCAAAAGTAAAATGAATTTATTATTTGTTATTGTACCTTACAAGTTAATTAATTAGTTAGTGTTTTTACAGTTAATATTTAATATTGAATTGCTGTCCTAAATACAAGATACATACAAGTATTCGTAGGTAGTAGTTATCCTGGTCAAAATTATTTGCAAGGTACGCTGTGTTGTTGTTATTCATTTTTATAGATTGAGGAAAATAGAAATCACATCCCCATTTTACTCTGAATACTAGCAACATGCATATACCATGTAAACCATGGTTCATTTATAATTACTTTTATAATATATATTATTGGTACCAAATAAGGGTTACGAAAGTTAGAGGGTAAAGGTTCTTCACTTCATTTACTACTTCAATATATTGACAACCTTTAGAAATAAGTATGCACGTTTTAAACGTCGGAAACAAGTAGAAGGCACACTATTAAAATATATCCATATTATTATAATATTATTTATTGTATGTTTATTGATGACATCTATAATAATATATAGTTATACATCATATAATATTTATTATATGTACGTTATTCATTTCTACCTACTTAAGTTATTATATCTTATATTATCTTAATTGTAAGTTAAAAAATTAAAATTACGATTATATAGTTTCATTTATTTTTACTTCTTTCTTACTTTTTTGGTCGCCATAATATACTAGATACTAGATTTTAGACTACAAGGTTTAGGCTTGTATCGTATAAGTCTTCTTCTTTCATGCATATCGTAAACACTCACACGAATGATTTGTATGTTATACTATAGTCATAATATAATATAATATTATACTGAAAGCTATTTAGCCCACTAAAATTTAATGTCAACAACATAATATTGTTCATTAAAGAACTTTTTATTATTATCTACAGAATTTTGGGTTATTTATGAATTAATGATAACAATCTTTTAGTGCTACAATGTTTTTATTATCATTAGTTTTGAGTCTTGGTACATTTTTTTATGTTTTGAGAAAGGTTTTAGTCAGAGTTTAGGTTTAGAGTGGTCAATTTTTTCGACAAAAGAAGATTATTCCTTATTGGTTATTGTAATAGTCACATAATATACTAAAGGTATTTTATAGGATTACACGTTTTCTTTCCTTTCCTTATCCTTCATATTGACACTTCGTATTGTACGGAAAATGTTTATTCTTAGATATTCTTTACAAAATATAGGATTATAATAATAATTATTATTCTTTGTGTCAAAATTAGTAATATAATAGTACAAAGTAGCTTTGGTATTGGTTAGGTTTTCTTCAAAAAGGCAAATATAATCATATAAAATATGTTAAAAAATTGTGTCAATACATTTAAACTTTACTGAAACTAATCATTAATATTCTCGGTGTACTATAGGATGTATTTTAAATGACACAATTTCTTTCTGACAATAATTTGTCAGCTATTAATCCCGAAAATTGACGTGATTACATGTACACATGATAAAATAGCGGTTTCCCAAAAGTTATACGATAAATTTATTATTGGGATGCTAACTAGACGATAATAATTATGTAATTACTAATTACTATGTAGATACATAGCACGTAATAATATATAATATATAAAGGGAGAAATAAAATACAACGGTTGTATTTTATAAAATTCATTCGAGCATTTGTTCATTCACCCTTACAAATAAATGTTGACTTGTATGTATTCGACTACGTTCTTTAACGTACATTAATTCAAAATTAATAGGAAACCAGAGATATGCCACATAAATGAAAGAAGTAAATAATATAATATAAATATCGAATGCGGCTAATACGTAATGTTATGAAAATACTTGGTCAGTTTAAACTATTACGTATTACAAGTTTCACTCTCTATCTTTTATTTAATTATTTTGTAGCTCTTTCGAAAAATTTTATTTTTGATGTTACATCTTCTTGAAAATTCAATTCCCAGAATTTCTCTGTACACAAATAAAATTATTTTACCACCTTTGAATTCAGAAATAAGATTAATCGTAGCAGTAAAATAATAATAGCATATCAGTATCAAGTAGAATATATACCAACAATATATTATGTTAATGTATGTACAGAAACATATCTACATACTTAGTTTTATTATTAAGGAAGATAAAATATCATGTCTTTAATAATATCATAAAAATACGCGGGTGTCTAAAATATACATTAGAAATCAAAATTAGAAGAAAATGATTAACACTGCTCTTGGTGCGGTGTATGATAACATATTTTATTATTATATAAAAAGCTATATTATTATTATATAGTATATATACATAATGTATCAAAGTTGTCGCTTTATGTGGTGTATGGCATACATTTTAATGCTATTTGTTGAATCAAATATCTATGTATAAGTATGTGTACAATGGATGAATAATGAATACCCGATGTATCATATTCATAAAACAGCAGAAAGATATCTCTTGAGCGAGTGCCGTTGAAAATTAAAACTTGGGGGACAATACATACATGACAATCGTATGACATTGCATACTTAAATTAGATTTCTTTTGTTTGATGATTCAATGTGTAATGTCCTTATACGTTTTAAATATTAGTTAGAACTTGAATATTGGAGTTTTTACTGTAGTTTTCTATAATCCCCTCTATCAGTCGACAAGAATTTTTAGTTAATCTCAAGAATGAAGATTGTATGTATTAGCAAACGTATTATGTGTTATTACTCCTTTTTGTGTATAGTAGTAAGGTATGACTGTGTGGCAGATTGAGAATTGAGTAGTAGAGTCTTAACAGTAGGTACATAATAATATAGTCGGGGGAAAAGAAAAGTTTCAACTTTTGTCAGCTAACGTGTAGCTGACTGACTGACTATGATGTATGATGTATCATGGTTCTTCGGGTGTGCATTAGTTTGATGAAAGTAAAGAAATACGTAATATTATGTCTATGATAAAACGTTTTATAGCTTTATATATTGAAAGGCACTTCTTGTATCATGCTGAAATTTTGTAACGTAGAGCCACCGTATTCGTATTATATTTCTTTTCATTTCTGTTTTATATAATGTAATTATGTACGTATAGGTTTTAGTATTTTCTGGTGTATTGTGAGATATTTTTGAATGGATGAAAAGACGAAAGATGCAGTGTTCTTAATCGAAGAAGAAGTTGGATTTATGGCGTTAAGGACTGTCAGAGACAAATATTGGGGATTGTGTAGCTTAAAGGTTTGTCGGATGAAGCTGGTAGATTGATTTTACTTCTTCCATGACAGTTACTCCTTGGTGCCTAAATTTTTGTTGTATTTGATTGTTTAGGTTTTTAAAGTTTCTTATTGTTCACTATTTAATCAAAGTGTAATGAGGATGAAGAGTTGTAAACGAGTTTTAATCTTGAGCCGTCAAAAAGTTTACTTGGATCTTAAGAGAAACTTCTTTGGTTTCTAAAACTGTGCATGTCAAACATTTTAGGCAGAGATAGAATTAGTGCATGGTTTCCTTCCAATTCATACAGATTTTGTTCATTTAAATTCGCACGTTTTTTATTTTAGGCTGATAAAGTTATTATTAAGGAACAAGCGAAGCGAGCTCCCCTTATCCATCATGTTGCCTGCTCGTCTGTCTGTCTGTCCTTTTCACAGTTTCTCCGGAACGGGTTGACTGATTCATATGGGGTATTTTTTATTATCATTAATATACATTAACGCGGGCGGGAATTCGGTTACATTGGGACATAGGGGGGTGGAGCTACGCTCTCTTTTGGTAACTGACTTTTGATACTCCTAAGCGGAGATAGCATTCTTATGCATTGTCAATGTCTAAAAAGTTAGTTCCTTAATCTATAAGCTCGCTCCCCCTTTAGGTACTCATGTACCTATATTTATTTCTGTAAATGTTTTTGTGAACCTCGATGGATCAGTTTTTATATCTAGTATGATATTGTAAGGGTAGCTTTAAAGAAAAACCTCGCCACATAAGTTTAAGTAGTACTAAAATTATACATTATACAAGGTTTAATTAAAAGTATACAAGGTTGCATTTCCGGTTTAATAGCTAACATGCTGTTAAAGATTAAAGAATGTGAAGGTTTTCGCAGTTCTTGAATTTTGCATCTTCTTTTCCCAATAGCCATGTTAACATCTGTCGAGCCTTAACGCTGGCACGTAGAATTCCTCTATGTTTGCACCAACTCTCTTGGCTCCCTATATATGGAGTAAAAAATACATATTTTTGTTAGAAGACAAAAGCCCATGATGGCAAGTAAGAAAAACATGAATTGGATTTTTATTTCATTTTACTACCATTTTCGTAATGTATTATGCATTCGGTTTGTTTTTTAATCCACAAAATAAAATGGTCCCATCATACATATTATTATGTTTTATCTAAGTAAAGAGAATTTTGAATCAATATTTTATCCGAAAAACATCATACCTGTTTGAGTGCTTTTTAATCTAATTTGATGTAGTAAGCCTACCAGGAGCTCATCAACATTATGATTTATTCCTACGGACACCTCTACAAATTTGACACGAAACGATACCGCCAGGCAACGTCCATCTGCAACAAAGATTAAAAAACAAAAAACTGGTATTTCACCTGGACAAATAATGTTACAAATCCAAACTATTCGACTAGTACTGTGACGAGTAGGTAGATAGCAAATTACAGTCCTAATGATAAATGACTTTTAATTTGGTACGTTTTATCTTAAAAGCCTAACCGCAAATACCAATCTAGTTCGTTTCGAAAAGCAATGAATGTATATTTAAAAAGAAAAGCTTTTCTACTGTCCATTTGCTGCACGCGTATATTTGGTAGTTGGCAAGCTATCTAGAACAGGTGGTTGAGTTGAAATTTGTAGGTGAGAATATAAAATATAGAGCGGTGGGGCACTATTGATAAATGATTACCAGATGATGTATAGGAGAAAGAAATGGTCGTTTAGAGGAGTAATGACATAAAGATAAGTCTATGATGAGATGGCAAAGCAATGTTGACAAATTGGTGACAGCGGTTCTGAGTATGGATTATGGATAGAAAGTTATGTCACATACGTAACAGTGAAAAGGACAAAGACAATTGATGTATTTATTTATCAATAGTTTTTTGTGGTGCATTTTGATATATCATCTATCTATGTATCTATAAGCAAACATGAGCTTAAAGTTAACACAGTCTTCGTGGATGTAGAAAATAAAAAGAAGGACATGAAATAAGACCACCAAGAAGTATATAAAAGAGCGGAAAGAGAAAAAAAAACTCTGATGACTTTACCTTGTGTGGAAACGGCCCGACTTCTAGCCAAGTCAATTTTGTTAGCGACGAGAACCACGGCTTTGTTACGAAGGAAATCCCATTCTTGTAATCTCCGGAGTTCGGTCTCTGCTCTTTGGAAGCTAGCACGGTCGACAACCGAATATACAATCATGGCAGCATCAGGAGGTTCAAAGCGGTTGAGCTCGGTCTATGAATTTCATATTGTTACGAAGGTAGAGAAAATAGAACAGAACAGACATATATATTAGAGGAGAACAACATGAGTTCGCACTCCACTTTTTTCGGGTGGCTTTTGCGCCGCAAACTACGTTCTTTCTAAACATGACCAGATGTGTATGTAGGGAAAGAGTCGTGCTTGCAAAGTACATATTTTACTCCAAAATATATGTATTAGGTGTACATGTATATTGTATATGTAGGTGTGTATAAATAGTACATTTGAAACATTTCAACTGAGTGATAAAACTAGAAATGAAAATTGACTGTGATGACAGTGGAGAGAATTGAGATGAACTACTGACTTCTGTCTCCTGTATTCTCTGAGTACAAAAGTATAACAAGTTTATGTGTTCGGTATGCATTGTACAAAATGTATTATTATTATCATTGTACAAAAACTACTACATATATTTGTCTATTTCTTTTGGGAATCGGGTATGCAAAAGTTATACAATTCTATCGGATGACCTGTAATAGACCCTAAGAGGCTATGTACTACCGGAGTTTTCTTTGGATAGAATACAGAATAAAAAACATTGTTGCACTCTATGAACAAAATTCAGAAACCGTTTATTAACAGCCTTGTACCTCGAATACAGTTAAAAAATAAGTTTTGTAAATAACGAGACCACAATTGACCTCTAGAGGTCACCAATCATTATTTCACTCGTCCTTAAGTATCAAAAACTAGCGACGCAAACAGAAATCTAAAATAGCGTTTGGCATTTAGCTAGCTATTAAGTTATATCACTGTAGGTTATTAATGTTATTATTATCGGTTTGTGCAAACTTCCAGCCTGTGTAAATTATTTGAACGAATTTGGAAATAGAATGCTGAGAGGTCGTCAATAGCTAGAAAGTACTAATGCCATAGTTTTTCTATAAATTGTTACTTTCAAATTTTCGGGTTTTCGCAGAGAGTATAATATGAAACCTCTATAATATTTTTCATGTGACCAGTTTGGTTCCCTGAAGCTGTCCGTATGAATAAAAACAAACTTTATACCCCTATTTTTCGGTGGTTCGATTCCAAAAAGAGTGAGATATTACTGTATATATTATGCATATCAAATATAAATCAATGTGTGTGTAGTACTTACATGATGGAAAACGTGTAATATGTTTAAGCATTGAACCTGTGTGTCTCATCGAACGAGACAAGCTTGGCTTTTAATGTAACGTAAGTATGTACATAAGTATATGAAAGGAAGATGAAAGAGAGGAAAACGGAAAAAATGGCTATGAATACAAGGTGAAAGTAAGGTACACAGTGAATTTGTAGTAGAATTACAATAACTTTTTTCTACTTTGTGTAGAATTTTAGTATGTTAGGTGGGTATACTATATATTATTATTATTGTTATTATGTTTTTTCTTTCGTACTTTTTCCTGTTTGGCTTACCTTAGGGTTATTCATTTTGAAGAAAGTCATTTCAGACTCTTCTCCATTCAGCATCACACTGACTGTTTCCTCTCCTTCCACATCTGCGAATATAAAAAAAACAACACGTTTACAGGATGACTAAAAGAAAATAAGTCTGCAATATGTTTTGTAAACGTCTAATATTTTTCTTATTTTGTACAGCAATAATATTATGTATAAGTTATAAGTATATATTTTTTATTGTTAAAAATTTCAAGTTTATGTCTACAAACGTGTGCTACATAATACAATATGATGTACGCGGGTGAACATCAACTTGTAGACATTTGTATCATACGAATGTGTACTCATGAGCGAGAAAAGTAGACAAAATGAAGAGACATTGTACATTGTATCGTATCCTCAGATAAATTTGTTCAAATAGTTATTACACGCACTCAAGGATAAAAAACTGGAGGGCCAATAATAATAGATATATGTATCGTAGACAGAAAAAGCAATTGTTTTTTTTTCTACATTTATTTTTCTACCCCCATTCTTCATCACATTCTGCTCCATTATGTGACTCCACATAAAAGGATTTATAGATTGACTGGTTTCATTTTTGTTGGAATGTTTAGAAGTTTGGAACTAACAATATTTAGTGGATAACCAATTTCCGGCATCCATGCTTGCTTTATTATAGTATCATTAGTAATTTACTGCATTTTTTGTATTGTGCAGTAAAGTATGTGGATTTTTTTTAGAGCGTTTAACTAATGATTGGCATGTGTGTCAACTGTGAACGTTATAGACGACTAGCAGAGCTTCCACACATTTGTGTGATGATGGTAAAAACTCTTGCTTCACTGAAATATTTTTTTTTTGATGCACGTAAAGCGTGCCTGATATTGTTGTTTTCATATTATATTTATTGTATGACTTCATGCCGCCGGTCATGTTCGATTACTCGCGAAGTGTAGATATCGTTTAGTTTATTTTTTGAGTTTCCTTTAAATTTGAACTATTTTAGGTCCAGAAACATTTCAAATAAATTTATATTGCACATCATCGTATTATAGGTTTGAAAACTGTGAAAAATATTATCTTTGAATCATCAAAAAAGTCGGGAATCGCAAACTCGACCGAACTGCCTGCTTTCAAACATTGCTAACTGTATAACAATCTGTCGTATTTTTCC